>JAODKM010000038.1:9366619-9381897 GCA_026780845.1 Petrocephalus sullivani
CATTGAAGCAACTGCCATGTGATTGGTTGATTAGATAATTGCATTAATGAGAAATTGAACAGGTGTTCCTAATAATCTTTTAGGTGAGTGTATATATGTATATATACTTTAGAAATTATATATTATTATATGAACATTCAACATTCAGCGCCTTTTATGTTTACACCTAGAATATTGTGTGCAGGTTTGGTCACCATATCTTAAAAAGGACATCGCGGCCTTAGAAAAGGTGCAGCGGAGGGCTACAAGAATGATTCCTGGTCTTAGAGGAATATCATATGAGGAAAGGTTATCTGAGCTAAATCTGTTCAGCCTCGAGCAAAGGAGACTGAGGGGGTACATGATCCAGGTTTATAAGATTCTAACAGGTTTGGATGCTGTTCAACCAAATAGTTACTTCAGCATTAGTTCAAATACAAGAACTTTTCAAACTGGATTTGAAGAAGTACTTCTTTACACAGCGTGTAGTTAGGGTATGGAATAGTCTTCCTGTTAATGTAGTGCAAGCTAAATCTTTGGGTTCCTTTAAATCAGAACTAGATAAGATTTTAACAACTCTGAGCTATTAGTTAAGTTCTACCCTAACGAGCTTGATGGGCCGAATGGCCTCCTCTCGTTTGTATAGTTCTTATGTTGCCTATAACATCCTAGATTTCTTAAGATCATCAATTTGGCCAATTTGTCTTAGAATATGGTTCAGTGAAGGTCTTAAAGCAGTTGTTTTTCTCATGCCAGTAACTAAAGCAGAATTTGCTAGGTCCACAGAATATGTGGACAGGATAAGTTTGTAACTACAATCTCTATAGACTGAGCATGCTTTGGAAATTTCCCATAGGCACTTTGGGTTACATGATGACTAAGTAAGTTCTGGTTCCCAAGGTTCTAACATACGATGAGACAGGTATTAAGTTTCATTGTTTATCATGAGTGAGACCCCTGTTTTTTAGTCAATTTTGCCATCTTACAGCAAAACGTAACATAAGGGAACGCCAAACCTTTTTTGATGGTCCATCATTTTTCCAGATTTCAGTTTTGCAAAGTTTTGCTGAAGTTGAGATGTGTGGTTGAGGAAGCCTGTTATCTGCGGTCTCATATCAAACACAACAGGACATGGACTGCGTGATTTGGGAAATTTGATCTTAGTTGTGTGTTGACAACATCACTCTAAAGGCTAAAGTTAATTAGAGCTAAACTGCGCAAGGCTGACGCAAACCAACTTTGGAAAGTATGTACATATATATAATTGAGATTCGAGAGGTACATTCAAGACTGACCGCCCATCAATATGCCTTACAGGAAAATCGTTCACCATGATTGGAAAGGACGACTCTGCACAGAATCTCGGAATCATTCCCTGTGCCATCTCCTGGCTCTTCAAGCTCATCAACGAGAGGAAGGAGAAGACGGGCTCCCGTTTTTCCGTACGCGTATCTGCCGTTGAGGTCTGGGGGCGGGATGAGGTCCTGAAGGATCTGCTGTCTGATGTGGCGACAGGCAGTCTGCAAGACGGCCAGAGTCCTGGTATCTACCTTTGTGAGGACCCCATCTGTGGAATGCAGGTCAGCCAATGAGGAGAAAGCTACTAACTTTATTAAGAAGTACTTTCTGTGCCTCTGTCGTCTTCAGAAATTCCTTAATGTTAAATAAAATGCTAACCTAAAGTGGCTACATGAGTTTTAGCATAGATATTCTATGTCATACGGTTCTCAAAATAAGAAATTTTGTTCTCTTGTCTGCTACATTCTTTCATGTTCCACCAAACTACACATGGTTGTCATATAGTGTCATATATGAATATGTCTCACATTAACCGTTACATTAAAAGCCAATTAAAAAGAACATTACATAAAAATATTTAAAAGTATCTTCTGCATAAGAACAAGAATGAAATTTTATTTATGTACCTAATATAAATGAGTTATTACGGCGCATAACTGCAGCATTTAAAGTAAAAAAAAAATTGCTTTCTAATTATTCCTTAGTCTAAGTAGTTAAGACATGTTATAGGAATATATAGGGATTCTATTATGTTCGTTCTAATGCCCCCCCCCAAACTACCACCGACCCGCCCCAGCTCCAGAACCAGAGCGAGCTGAGAGCCCCCTCTCCAGAGAAAGCTGCCTACTTCCTGGATGCTGCCATCGCTGCACGGAGCAGCAGCAGGCCCGACTGCAATGAGGAGGACCACCGAATGTCACACATGCTCTTCACTCTGCACATCTACCAGTACCGCATGGAGAAGGCTGGGAAGGGAGGCAGTGAGTGCACACAGACCAGGGGTCTGCTCCGCTGTCTTGTAGTCTGTCTGACACAGATGGGGGGTCTGCTCCACTGTCTCGCAGTCTTTTAGACACACAGACCAGGGGTCTGCCCCATTGTCTCACTGTCTGTCTGACACATAGAGCCGGGAGTCTATTCAACTGTCCTGCAATCTGTCTGACACACAGACGGGGGGTCTGCCCATCTGTCTTGCAGTCTGTCTGACACAGATAGGAGGTCTGCTCCACTGTCTCACAGTCTTTTAGACACACAGACCAGGGGTCTGCTCCACTGTCTCACTGTCTGTCTGACACCCAGAGCCAGGAGTCTATTCCACTGTCCTGTAGTTTGTCTGACACACAGACGGGGTCTGCTCCGCTGTCTTGCATTCTGTCTGGCACACAGATGGGGGGGTCTGCCCCACTGTCTTGCAGTCTGTCTGTCACACTGACTGAGGGTCTGCTCCGCTATCTTGCAGTCTGTCTGACACACAGATTGGGGGGTCTGCTCCTCTGTCTCGCAGTCTGCTTGACACACAGACCTGGGGGCTGTTCCGCTGTCGTCAGTAATGAATTATGATGCATCTTTTATCTCAAGTTGCGACTATATTTATTCATGATTTATACTTCAGTATTAACTGAGTTACTACTAAGTATGTGTGCCCCCTCAAGTAAAAACACACACCTAAACAACCCATTTCAACCCTCTGAACGCTAATCCTGTAGTCAGAATCTGCAGATTGACTCCAGAGGATGTGACTAATTTCTGTTATCGTAAAAAGACCACCAGGCTGTGTTCTAGTTGGCCACTTGTGCCAGGCCTAGACAAGTAGGAGGCCTCAAGTAGCTGGCATTTAATTAAAAAAAAAAATGAAACACAAGACGTAGCATTGTGTGTATGTGAAACAGCGTGTATCAGCACAGGGCAGATGTCACCCTGACCTGAGAACAGCTGCCAGCAAGCCACTCTGCTCCTATACCTCTCAGTTAATGTAACATATAAGGCATGTTTTGTATTTTATGGTTTTATTTTATTTTTTTTACTTTCACACTGAAAGGCCTTTATTTTCTGTGTAGGGCTAGGTCTGTATGTGCCATGCTGAGGGTCTATTTCTGTCCTGTCAGGGGTCTTTCATCCTAAAGCCTTTTTACCATTGCCAGCTTCATCTCAAGCTGTTATTCTGTCCTTTCCTGGCATCTGTGAGCGGTTGCCAGTTAGCACGGACGTGATGGATAGTTAATAGAACATACCCAAGTCATACTTCTCGCTGACACCAGTCTGCTATTCACATACGTCGTGCCAGGAGACTGGCTTACACACGCTACATGTTTAGAAGTGCTATGGTGTTAACGTAATAACTGACAGGTCAGACATTCCCTTGTGGTTTGAGACACGCGTCCGAGGAAAATGTCACAGATGGCAGCGATGCTATCTGTTCGGGAAGTGCAGTCTTTTCCGGTGCAGTGAGACTGGTCACCATGTCAAAGTCAGGAGGGAAATTGATTTAATTCTGCCTGTGAATGTGTGATTCAGGAAGCAGAGAGCATGCTGGGAATTAACGCCCAGAATCAGGGTGGCCCTGCCGCTCGCATTACTGATTGGTTTCACTCTTGGCCGGTTGATTCAAGCACTTCTCTTACTGCTTTGCACACAATGCATTTTGTGCCACATTTATACAAACTGCTTTAACTCAAGCCCTATCCAAAAAGCTTCTCTATTACCCTAATGAGCTCTCTTTATCCTCCTGTTTATCCCCTAATTTTCCTCCCCCTCCACCCCCCCTCAGTGTCGGGCGGTCGTAGCAGGCTGCACTTGATTGACCTGGGCAGCTGTGCCAAGGTGCCCAGTAAGACCCGCGACGGCCCCACTGGACCCTGCCTCTCCCTCACAGCCCTGGGAAACGTCATCTTGGCCCTGGTCAACGGCAGCAAGCATATCCCCTATAAGTGCGTAGGCCATTCTGCATGTGTGCGAGTGTGTGCGCGTCCATGCATTGCTGCTGGGACCAGTGTGTGTCAGTGAGGATCAATGCAATGTCTATGCAAGCTCACACAGGACAACATTACCCACCAAAATGATGTTTTCAGAGAAAATCTAAAATAAAATCACAAATGGAATTTGAGGTTTAAGGATAGGAGTCTCATAATTAGAACCGATATTTATGAAAACCATTTCAAGTAGTAATTTCACAGTTGTGGGAGTCCTAGAGTTGAGTGACTTACGTCTTGAGACATGGATAATTAGGTATCACTGATGCACCTTTAAACATTATTTATTCCTAAGATACAGAAAGTGTTTGATTTACACGAGAAAATATCCATTTATTTCAGGATACTGTATTCTTACAGACAGTACATGTGACTATTTAAAAAAGGCGTGAGTCTGACAGAGTCTGCATGTCGATCGGTCTCCAGCAGAGTCGGGTCATTTTAATGACACTTTGGCTCAAAGGGGTGACAGACGAGGCACTCGGCCGAGACCAACTCCTCTTTCATATTCGCGGCTTCGCTCTGGAGCCCGGCCCGTGCTAGAGGCGCGGCGGAGACGGCCCAGCTCTGTTTATCCTGGCACTGCACGAGCCTCCGCTCTGGGGATATCGCAGCAGGAAGGGCTTTAGGACACGACGGATCTCCCCGCCCCACTCTGGGGCGCCCGGCACGCGCCGTGCTGCTAAAATTTAATTACAGCACGCCGATGTTGCCAAGCGGGGACCCAGTTTAAGGTGGAACAGTACGCCTGGGTACATTATGCAGCTATGCAGCTGTGGCTGCGACGGGCACAAATTGATACGACTCATAGTGAATGTCAGTGACCTCATATGTAATTCAATTTAAGAGAACTAGCGACCGTACCGTCTCTTTGTTCTTTCGTTATCCCCCATAACGAGACACTTAAAAGGATCTAATTTTGTATGATTGAGGAGCAGAAGAAATTCATTTTGACCTAGAACAATAAGCAGCATGCTTATGCAGAGCATGAAGGGGACTAAATGCCCCCCCCCCCCACTGGAATGATTCACCTCGGGCATACTATATACCCCAAAACACAGAGAACATACATTAAACAATTTCACTTTTAATTATCCCATCATTGCAAAATTAAATTACTGCCGCTACACTTTTATGTCCCTGAGATAGCTTAATCTATCTTAAATCATTGTCTCTTTATTATGCTTAACTGTAATTAGTCACCAGAAGTTGGTTCGACGTCACTAATGCTGCGTTGCTCTGGCAGTTATTTGTTCCTATTAGCATGTGCCCATTCATTGCTTCAAGACCAATTAAGTATTACCAAGTATCAATTAATTCTGTTACCATATGTAACTCCTCATTTACCTCCAGAAATACAGTAGCTTCATTTGTAAATCCATGGATAAGCTTATGTATATATCATGCATAATGCATCAAACTGCTCTGTCTGTGCACCAGGAATTCATTCATTATGAAGATTTTAAATTACATGTCTAGTCTGAATAGTGACATGTATGAAATATCCCGGTCCTACGTACCTTTAAAGAATGAGACACAGTAATAATCATTATCATAATCTCTTTAAAATAGAGGTTACATAAATGACATATGACTTGTGAATTATTGCCATCTTCATTATAATTAAATTTTAATTATATCTATTGAAATGCTGGATGATTTTGTAGGGTAGTAATAATTAAGGTTAAGTACCTTGTTCTAGGGTACAATAACTTGCCTTTCCGCAGATATCAGCTGATAATCAGGATATAATTACTATGGTAGCTGTGGCCCTACAGATCTTCTGTCAGGAAACTGATTCCTTTAAGCGCGGCAACAGCGTACACTATGTTGAAAGAAAGCATCTTAGCTGTTGATCAATTGGTCTGCGCGGAGCAGCATTATATCCCCGTCTCATTAGTTGCCATGGGGATTGCTGAATGGCATCTTTCAGAAACTAAATGCATTTCATTATGGCTGACAGCTTATTTTTAGAGTAGGGATGCATTAGGCAAACATGAAACATTAGGGAAACTTACTATCCCTTGGGTCTACAAACATGTTCCAAAGTTATCATTTGTAAAAAGCCGATGTCAGAGGATTAACCCATCATCAAGGAATTCTGAGAACACATCATAACAATTCCGTTAAATGTCCTTGATAGTGAAATTAAAATTCCTGTCAGCTTGAAGTAATTCTTAAGGCTTGTAATAGAAAACAACATAAACCCAGGACATAAAATAAGTAATAAATAAAACTCATGCTTGACTTTAAATATCAAGTTAAAATGTTAAACAGTTAAAATGACATACACCCACACACCACACACACAAATATACAGACACACATACAAACAAGCCTATAATGTATCTCTGGGTCTTTGTGCTGAAACTGCTTTGCACCTATGAGGAGCTAGGAGCAGGAAGCAGTGTAAATATATCAGTGTAATATTGGATTGCATGAGTTCTGCCCATGAAAGTAATTCCTGTGTGTGGGATTGTGGTTTGCAGGGACAGTAAGCTGACCATGCTGTTAAGGGAATCCCTGGGCAACATTAATTGCCGCACCACCATGATCGCCCACATCTCTAGCTCGCCCAGCAACTTCTCCGAGACGCTCTCCACAATCCAGATAGCCTCAAGGGTCCTCAGAATGAAGAAGAAGAAGACTAAAGTGCGTGCTTGATACTGTCTGGTTCAGATATGTTCTTTGTACACTTACCACAACTCAGTCTAACTAAATCTGTACTCATTTTCATGTTTCAAAGACAGATCTTTGACTTTGTCTTTCCTTATTTACATCAGCAATACACTTCTAGCTCGTCTGGCGGGGAGAGCTCCTGTGAGGAGGGGAGGATGCGTCGGCCGACCCAGCTGAGAACCATGCATTCTCGCAATGTGGTGGACTCCGACCTGCCTCTGCTGCAGCTCTCTAGTGACCCAGATGACTACTCCAGCAGTGAGCAGTCATGTGACACAGTCATCTATGTGGGGCCCAATGGTTCGGCTCTGTCAGACAAAGAGCTGACGGATAATGAGGGCCCTCCAGAATTTGTGCCCATCATACCCTCACTACACAAGAACAAGGCAGAGAGAGTGAGACCATCACCCCAGCTTACGCTCGATCCACAGTTAATCCAACAGCCTCAGCAGCAGCCTCCGTGCGACGACTCACAACTGGGCAAGCGTGAGCAGGACTGTCTCAAGTGCAACACATTTGCAGAGCTGCAGGAAAGACTAGAGTGCATCGACGGCAGTGAAGAGGTCAGCAGGTTCCCATTTGAGGAGGTTCCACCTACTAATGTGGCCAAAGTCGAATATTGTACCGGCATGGTCAAAAACAACCTGGAGACATGCCTTGGTAAGACGGCATCATATGACCAGCAGTTGGAGGAGATTCGAGAGGTGGCAGTAGAGGCAGAGATTACACAGTCTATAACATGCAGAGTTTCTCAGTCAGCAACTGGCAGCTGCGAACTGTCACCTAGTAGATGTGTAACGGGAAGTAGCAGCAAGGTGGTGCTGACTGAATTTGCCAAGAAACGTTCCCCTCTCCATGACAGTGTTGAGTCCCTGAGTGCCGCCAGCTATAGTGAGAGCAAACCACGGTCTGTAGGCTCCCCAAGGCTAGGCATTGCTAGCTTGACTAAAACTTCTGAGTACAGGCCAGCGTCTTCTCCGTCTCAGCGCTGCAAGGTATACACCCAAAAAGGGATCTTTCCTTGTATGCCGTTTTCATCGTCACAGAGTCTGAGCAGAGAAACGGAAAGATCCTCTGCTGAGTCTTTGCTGCCGCTTGAGACTAGAACTTCCCCTGTTGGTATGAGTTCTCAACTCCTAAAAAGGACCTCCTCTTCAATTAGTTTGGACTCTAGTGACATTCTGAGTGAAGTTCTTGTTGAGCCTTCCTGGGAGGACAGGAGAGAAGTGAAAAGCAGCACTACTTTGACTGTACAACGACCACTTGAGCTAAATGGGGAGGATGAGCTGGTATTCACCCTGGTGAAAGAGCTTAACATCAGTGCCACCACAGAGGGTGGCAGGCCCACCAGCATCATCAGCTTCAACAGTGACTGTTCAGTTCAGGCACTGGCTTCTGGATCCAGACCTGTCAGCATCATCAGCAGTATCAGTGAAGATCTGGATCACTTCACTGCCACTTCCTCAATGACCACAGCATCGGCAATGACCAAACTCATTCCCTTTTCCATGGAAGAAGACTCCTCCAGCGAGTACTCCATCAGCTCATGGCTCCAGAATGTGAGCACCAGCAGTCATGAAGATCAGGCTTGTAGTAGTGTCATTGTCCAGTCATGTTGTAGCCAAAGAGAAGCTTTGGCCGAACCCCTTAAACCTGACCTTTCAGAGGTAGTCCTCAGTGAAGGCCACGTTCTTATAACTGAAAGGGCCAGCTTAGGAACTGATGGTTGCATTGCTGATTCAAAAGTTCATGAAAAGTGTCTAGTAAGTGAAGAGGTTCCTCCTGTAGGAAAATATATGGTTGACATTTCTAAGTCTCAAAATTTGGGGAGCACAAAAGACATTGTACCCATCGAAATGAATTTCACTGATAATCCTTGTGACACAGCTATACCATCCATTAAAATGTCACAAATGAAAGATGTGAATATGCCTCCTGTTCCAATTACTAGTGCAATGAAATTTGAGGACCCCTGGATGAAAAGAGACATGGCTAACTTAAAGCCTGAAGAAAATAATTGTGCTCTTAAACAAGAGAAGAAGGCTTCTTGTTCTGGAATAAATCAGAGCCATAATGGCAGGCTTGGGTCAGTTCCTAGGGAAGCGGCTTACTCGACTGATGCTCTGAAAAGAGTAGCGGATGGCAGTAAAATGGTCTTGAATGTACCCGAAATCCGGCCACCTGTGCCTACAGCTCATACATTTAGGGCATCCAGTCTTCCAAGAGGCTGGTGTCGTGCCAACAGACAGGATAACAACGAGGACTCTTCTACTTCTTACTCATATGGTGAATACAACAATTTAGGTTTGACAACCTCTACCCCATGTAGTCCAAAAGCTACTCTGGAAAAGAGGGGACTGCCAGCAAGGCCAGGAGTCTTTCCTCAGGCAAAGGGAGTCCCACCACTGCCACCCATAAGGAAGTCCAGCCTGGATCACAAAAACCGTGCCAGCCTTCAGTGTGCCGTTATCAGTACTTCAACATCAAACCTGACGCAGTCTTTTCTAGGTTGCATACCTGATGATTCAGGAAATTGTGGGAAAATCAAAGGTTCCAGTGTGGAGAGCAGCAAGCTTTTTAGTGCGAAGCTTGAGCAGTTGGCTAACCGGACTAACTCCTTGGGAAGGTCTAATGCAGGGCAATATGACTGCCTGTCCTTGCAGAGAGCAGATAGTTTGACTTCGGTTGGCTCCAGAAGCAGCATCGGGAAGGAGTGCAGTATGCCGAGACTGAGCCGAAGCCTTCGGCGGAGTTCAGTGTCCTCAACGAATAATGGACATAGTAATGGTAATATGCCATTGTCACCCAAGGCTAGCCCATCCAAAATCTCTGCAGTCAGCAAACTGCTAATGGTCAGCCCCAAAGCCCGAAGCTTGTCTGCCTCTAGCACTAGGACCCTGAGTTTCTCAACTAAGTCTCTCCCGCAGTCTGTCAACAGGAGCTCCAGCTTGCCTCCAAATGGAAAGAATCAGAATCAGGGCTCCTGGTCAACTCAGTCTTTGAGCCGAAATCGGGGATCAGGATTGGCCTCTAAACTCCCCCTAAGGGCAGTGAATGGGCGGATCTCTGAACTCCTCCAGGGCAGTATAGGCTCGAGAGCTCGGGGAGCGGTAGATGCTGAGGTAAGGACAGGGCTCCAGGGAGAGGAGAAGCAGGTAGCTAATGCTCTGCCGTCACCGTACAGCAAGATCACAGCACCGCGCAAGCCTCATCGCTGCAGCAGCGGCCATGCCAGTGACAACAGCAGCATCCTAAGCGGAGAGTTACCTCCAGCCATGGGGAAGACGGCGCTGTTCTATCACAGCGGAGGCAGCAGTGGCTATGAGAGCATGATGCGTGACAGCGAGGCCACGGGTAGTACGTCCTCAGCCCAAGACTCAATGAGCGATAACAGCAGCTCCGTGAGTGGGCGGAGGAGCGCCAAAAACCAAAAGAAAAGGAACAATACAGGTTAAATTCATTTATGATTTTTTTTCATTCTTTTAAACATATATATATATATGTATATATAAAAAAAAATATATATATATATATGTGTGCGTGTGTGTGTGTGTGCATCGTCATCAACTTACGATTGCGATTGGTTCTGACTAACCAGTCATATTTCGATTTGGTTGTAAGTTGGCTTTTTAATTTATATGCAAAAATTATCATATGTATAGTTCATTGTATAATAATATTACATACTAGTATACTGTATAATAATATAATTTTAAAGTCATATTGTTTGGTATTTTTAACCACTTTTTCACCACTTTCTTTAGTTTATAAATTTTATATCTCGTTCATTACAATGATAAGCTGCTAAGACATACATATATATGTGTATGTATGGATGTATATGTATGTATCGAATGTAGTCCCTGATCTCCTGGTCCCTCCCTGCTTAGGGTCACAGCGGCGACGCCTGATTCCCGCACTCTCCTTTGACATGACGTCACCAGTAAGGAAGCAAGTTCTGAGTCCCGGAGGCCGCTGGGTTGACGGCCCCCTGCGGGCTGCCCAGAGAGGCCTGACTGATACTTTTGAGATCAAGGTCTATGAGATCGATGACGTGGAACGTCTGCAGAGGAGGAGGGCTGCTGGCTCCAAGGTACAGTGGGGAAATCATGACATTTTTCCATAAGAAAATGACAATGGCAGAATTGAAGAGGGCCTAGACAGAAACAGCAATATACTGATGTGGTTCTACTTCTAGGAAGTGGTCTTCTTCAGTGCCAAGCTGAAGGTCCTGGAGCACCGGCAGCAGCGCATCACGGAGGTGCGGGCCCGCTACGACTGGCTGATGAAGGAGCTGGAACAAACCAAGCAGCACTTGATGCTAGCACCAGAGAAGTGGACCAGTGAATGTGAGTGTGCTTTAATAAAATGTACCACCATGCACCGGCTTACAGAGACACTTTGTAAATATTATGAGATGCGAGTTATCTTATTGCTTTATGGAAGTAGATTCCATTCTGATGCATTGTGTTCCTTGAACTTCTCATTTCTAAAACACGCGGGAGACTCCTCAGATCTCACACGTCAGCATCAATATTCCTAGCCATAAACACTAGAATTTGACCCTGCCCAGGTTTTACTCAAATATGAGCAACATTTCTGAAGTAGAAACAGCTGCATGAGCTACAGAAATTCCCTGGGACTTTCGTCATAACCAGCTACACGGGATATCTGAATCGAAATAATAATATACATCGTTTCACCAGAGGTTAGGAGCTGAACCAAATGTCAATGTCAATATCGGAATGAATTTTTATTTTAGAGTCAGACCAGACGACAGCTGTCAATAGAAAAAGTAATTTATTTTTTCATGCAAACATTATTTTAACAGCTCCGTGTCACCGCGGTTTCCTCCCGCAGTCCAAAGGCATGCAGTTTGGCTGATTTGGGTCCCTAAATTGCTCAGAGTAGTATTGTGTGTATGTAGTCCGTGACTGACTGGCAGTCCTGACAGGGGTGTATCCCAGCTTTGTGCCTGTAATGCCCGTGAATGACTACCCCGCAACCCTAGCCTGGACGAGCAGCTTTAGGATGGATGGGTTATTTTAATGCTACAAGGTAGACATGACACTGGCGGAGACACTTCACCTTGTCTGGTGTGTTTTGCAGTTGATTTGCAGCAGACATTTGAGGTGGACTCTGTGGAGTACCTGGAGGCACTGGAGTGCGTGACCGGGCGGCTGGAGAGCCGCGTCAACTTCTGCAAGGCACACCTGATGATGATCACGTGCTTCGATGTTACCTCCAGGCGGCGGTAAAGAAGGCGATGGCTGAGGCGGCCCAAAGAGGACGCGCCCACGGGAAGTGTAGCGATGGGAGTGTGATGTACAGTATGGAAATCAGTGCACAGCAGTGTTTCCCAATCAGGTCCTCGGGAACCCTCAGCCGGTCCATGTTTTTGCTCCCACCGAGCTCCCTGCCACTCGGTGCACATTTTTGCTGCAAAACATGGACTGTCTGTGAGTCCCCGAGGACCGGATTGGGATACACTGATGTACAGGAATCGGCCGCATGCTAATCTGATTCCTGCTCAATATCTGAAAAGGCGAGCGTTTAGTTCCCGGAAGATTGGGAGATATCTGTGTGAATAGGTAATCACCTTTATCAAGGAACTGCATCATGCTTCTTTATGTTGATTATTATTATTTTCTTACGTTGAAAAGACTGAAGAAGTAAGGAGGAACTGAAAGGGAAAGGAGGAAATGAGAGATGAGTGCAGTAGAAAAGTCAGCAAGTGCCTTGCAAAGACTTCAATATCCAAACATCCCTGTGTACATGTACAGATGGTGCTAGCGTGCATTAGATGCATTCAGAATATATACATATATTTGACTTTTTTCCATGTACAATTATGCATTTTTCTCTTTATTTTACTTATTTTCAAATATATTCTTACCAAGAAGGATGCACTGTGTTAAGTGTAGTTTCCTTCAATTATTTTTTTTACTTCACAAAATTAGTCTGAAGAGTCAGTGCGAGCACTCAAGAGTGCGGGGGAAGAAAAAGAAATATTTTAAAATTAATTTGGCCTTATATGAAAAATGCTATTTTCTGTGACTGCGAATTTTACATTCACTGACACAACACTGTGCCGCCTGAGGTCGAGCAGCCATGGTGCTGCGAGGTTTACATGGCACACATGTGACCACCGTAAAAATGGTGCTGCAGCGACCATCCCTGTCACATGATCCTCATCATCAGAATCAAATATTAAACACATTTTCCGGAGTTTCTTTCCTGATTTGAAAGTGTCACATAAAACAGTGCCAACTTTTGTAAACTGTAAGAAAATCACCATCGGCTATCCTAAGTTTATTCGACTGTTATAAACTACCACCCACATAGAGATTAATTCCCCTCCTTCTCGATAGTGCCCTAGGGCTGTACTACAGTTGTCACACTTAAATAAGGCATGCGTTTCTGTGTCAGTATGTCACACAGGCATGGATGCATATAACCATGACATGCCTCCACACATTCGCCGCATAAAGCGATGCGTACGGCAGTCGTAACTGCCCAGATGTGTACTTATGACAAGAAATTACCATGCATTTTAACCTTTATGCCGCAAACGAAGTACAAATTAGCCATATAAAGGTTTAAATGCACGGCAATTTCTTGTCATAGTGGTGCAAATGCGCATAAAATGAGTGCACATCTGCCCTGCCACCACAAGAAATTGCAGCGCACATCGCCAGTTGTGTGCATCCTTGCCAAAGGCCATGCGGAATCTTCTGCTGTGCCAGGAACTGAATCCACATTTATCCTCTGCGGTCCCTCTGCAGCCTAGTATGCACATCCGTACCTGTTGTCAGTTCTCAAAGATTTTTAGCCTCTTTTTAACTTTAATCCCATCTGCCTTACCTGTCTCATTCACCTATATCCACATCAGTCCCTTTTGATTTCACGCCCATCCTTTCTCCTTCATCATATTAATTTTTGAAGGATGTAATTAATTTCCAAACTCAGGAGGATTAGTTACACAGAGTTGCTTATATTAAACAAAGTATACTGATTTGCAAAGTGCTATGCATTAAACACTGTACAATAGCAGAGCCCATTTCATTTATACTGTATATAGAAAATGCATAAAATGTCATTAACTGTTGTGGAAATATTATACATTTTTCTCTTATAGCAAATGCACTTGTCAGTGGATTATTTGGGTATCGTCTACCAGAGTAGGCCAGGCTCCATCACTCTGTTAATGGTGTACCACAAAATCATGGTGTATTTGATAGCTTTCCCATAGCCTTGTATGGGTTGGCCTTTTCACACAATGTAATATAATCTTATTCATAGTGCACTTTGATAAAAGCGTGTGCATCCTGTTGTTGTCAACATGAAGTCACGATCAGTGTATAAGAATTCAGCCCAAGTCTCCTTGACGATGAGTAATGAAAAAGATGCTGAAATTGTGCCTGTATTGTGCTATGTACACGCAGAAGGACAAGCAATGTACCCGCCAACATCAAATAAATTCAAATTAAAAATAAAAAAAAATTCAAGCACAATCGTCTACATTTGATTGGAGGTTCTTGTTCATTGTATTGTTTGTGGGGAGCACAATACAGAACAGATATATTACTGTATCCTTTGTCAGTCCATTAATCATTGATTTATTATAATTACCATTTAAAGAATTAACTTACCTGGGTTCATTTAGACTGATTTCAGTAAGAATCAAATAATGGGTACATATTTCATATGTATGTTTGTGATAAAGACCATCCATGGATGGATGGATGGATGGTTGAGATAAGGACCATCCTTAAAGGTATTCTTCGGTCTTAGAATAAGATGCAGTAAGGATATTGAGTGCTTGAGAGAGAGATTAGACCCATGTTGTACAAAATATTTATCACTGATGACAGAGTGTTGAATTTTATATTTTTTTTCAGCTAAAACCCAATTTTCCGTCAGCTTCTTCTCTGCCTGTAGTTCACTGTGAGCTGCTTGGATCTCGCTAACTTTCCTCAGGTGGACAGCACACCTGAAACGCTAGAACCCAAGCCTTTCTTACTGTTTAATACCACACGCGTCATCGTCTTTATTAATTAAAGAACTTAAAATATAACAGTGGGGTGTTGAGATGGAATCTTGGCCCTAAACCCTTCCTCACTCGCGTGTCGGTGGGATTGAGGAGGTCTTCAAAGTATCCCTCCCACCGACCTAGAACGTCCCTAGTTGAGGTCAGCAGTGCCCCATCCCCACCATAAACAGTGCTGATGCTGCACCGCTTTCCCGCTGCCGGATGATGGACCAGAATCTCTTTGAAGCCGTCCGGAAGTCATTCTCCATAGCCTCACCGAACTCCTCCCACACCCGAGTTTTTGCCTCAGCGACCGCCGA
>JAODKM010000038.1:9381997-9397303 GCA_026780845.1 Petrocephalus sullivani
CTCAGGCTCCTTCCCCACCAGAGAGGTGACATTCCATGTCCCTAGAGCTAGCTTCTGCAGCCGAGGATCGGACCGCCCAGGTCCCCGCCTTCGGCCACTGCCCAGCTCACATTGCACCCGACCCAGATAGCCCCTCCTACGGGTGGTGAGCCCATTGGAGGGGGGACCCACCTTTCTCCTTTGGGCTGTGCCCGGCCAGGCCCCATGGGTGCAGGCCTGGCCACCAAGCGCTTGCCGTCGAGCCCCGGTGACCCGTGTCCGGGCGAGGGAAACTGTGCCTCCATATTTGTGTACATCATAAGGGTCTTCTGTTATATTTATGTTATAATTATTTAAAATACATGATCAGAATATTATTTTTACATTTAGATTCTGTTGTATTTTGTATCACTGAGCACTTGTATTTTGGGAGGAATATTTGACCTTTGGACTCAATTAAAAGTTGTGACATGGGAAGTAGTAAAGAATTAATTCTCATTATAGTAATTTTCACCAAGCAAGAAGCTTGGAACAAAGGATTTCCAAACTGAATTCTCTGAGGTAGATATTTAATCTATAAGGATTAATTGCTTTGGGAAGTCAAATACTGAATAAGAATTTCCCAATGGCCATGGATATTGGATAATTAGTGTTAAAAGGATACATTTTGGAGATGTGTTTCACACTGGATAAACACTGAATTAGTGAGGGTCCTGATGACACATTTACTTGCAGTGGTGCATTTCGTTAGCGATGGGTTGTAAGACTCCTACCTGCCACTGTGAAGGTCAATGAGCAGGGAAATCAAAGCCGGCAAGTAGAGACGGCTGGAACAATGGCCCCGGTGGGAGAGTGCGGCTCTGCTGAGGCTGGCAGCAGGTCTCCTCTCATTCAGGAAGAGGACTGGCTGCCTGCTGTAGCTGAACACAGGCCCACAATGAGCGGGGGCTCATTTGCATAACATTCTGATAGAGGAGCTTGTTCTCAAGCACAACACTCCCATGCCTGCTGCCCAGTTTCACTGCATCAATTATTTCTAGATAAATGTTGCAGAATTATTTTTTAGTTCTGTTACAGAGGAATATTTTTAACCTTCCATTTCTCAGCACAGTGCCCCATTCAATGGTAAAATACAAGACAGATTATTAATATTTATATAAAAACCTACAGATGAGTTCTGAAAAAGGTGAATGGGCATAGGAACCCATGCACGTGTATTTGGTACATTGACTTTAGAGTTAATACGTATTGCTAATGGTATTGCATTCCTAGCTTTCAGATGAAGCAATGCTAAATTTGCTAGACGATAATCTGATAATGGGGCTGGAATTATGGTGCAGTGGTTAGCACGGCTTCCACATACCTGTGGGCCCAGGGTTTGGGCTTCTGCCATGGCTCCATGTGTGTGGAATTTGCATGTTCTCCCCATGTTATTGTGGGGTTTCCCCCTCCCACAGTTCAAAACCATGCTGAGCTGACTTGGACTTACCAAATTGCTCATGTGTGTGCATGGTGTGTCTTCCCTATGATGGGCTGCCACCCCATTCTGGGTTGTTCCCTGTCTTCTTCCCATAGGCTCTGTGACCCCCCACAACTGTGAACAGGGCCAGTGGTTTCAGAAAGCAGATGGATAAGTTAATGTAAGCCCATACATATCAGGATTAGTCCATGCCTCATCCCTTTCTGTCTGTCACTTCTCTATTCGGAACTGGTCATCCCGTTCTCCTTCCTGTGCCTCTGCAGGTTCCCCACTGTCAGTTCCCATAATTCTCCTTGTCCCATGGGCCGCCGTGTTACTGAACGCATGGCTAAGAACCACGTACCCTGGAACATCATGAATTCGAAGGCGGGTCATAGGCTAGCCCCAATAACAGGCACCTTTTTGCATTTGTCCCCCCGAGGACTCTGCTTTGGTTTACTTTGTGTGTGTATCACGTTTCTGCGCTCTGGTTAGGTCCTTGTCCTTAAGGTCTTTGTTCTTGGCTTACCCTCCCTGTACTTTTTCTGAATATTTACCTCTGTTCCCAGTTCGTATCGAAGTCATGTTTTCGCAGTATCACTTAGTCCCTAATATCTGAGAAATTGTTAATGACCCTCATCTGTCCCTCGTCTAGATTGCATTACCTATGTATAGTGCTATTCGATTTACAGGTGAAGTATGTGGATAAAACATCCATCTTCCACCTGCTCACTGGGTACGATATACACAAATGAAGTTTATTTTTACCTCATAAATATCATTTTATGACATTGTTGTCAGATGCTCTTCTTAGAAGATAAATTCATGCGAACGAAAGGCTCAAGCAATGTCACTGCAGCGGTTTCTGAGTGCGCTTGTAATCCATTTCAGCTTCAACAAGATTACAACATAAACGAGGCACGGCGCAGATCATCCAGGCTTAGAGAGGACCGTCAGGCTGCTGCTGTTGCTGCACGTACGGCAGGAAGACGAGCGCTATAGCTTAAGGCTAATGGCACAGCCCTGCATTTCACACCTCCCTGCAGCGACGAGAGAAGCAAACAGAAGCAGCAGGAAGGACCTGGAGGCACACGTGCTGCTATCAACACCCCGACAGCGGCAAGCTGGGAGGCTGCATTCCTGCTGAAATCTCCTCCAGCTGGTAGAAGTGATCAGCTCAATTTCCACCTCCAGGGAAGAGACACGAGGCTGATACCACCATGAGACAGCAAGGCTGACTTATTTGATAAATTACTCATATGTGTTATGTTTATGTCATAGTTTACATGCATTGTATGAAATATATAAGCCTCTGAATAACTGATCCCAGTGGTTCATATTAAACTTGTAATGAACCACTAACTGAGGCTCACTGGCATATACAAATATGTATACAAATATGTATTTGACTATAAACAAAAAAACCCATGCATCCATCCATCCATCCATCCATTATCTGCCACTTATCCAGGGTTGGGTCACAGGAGCATCAGTGTAAGCAGGGATGCCCAGACCTCCCTCTCACCAGCTACCTCCTCCAGCTCCACCAGGGGAATAGCAAGGCATTCCCAGGCCAGTGAGCTATTTCTCCAGCATGTCCTAGGTCTACCCTGGAGCCTCCTCGCCAGTTGGACATGCCCAAAACACCACCCCAAGGAGCCGTCCTGGAGGCATCCTAGATAGATTCCCAAACCACCTCAACTGGCTCCTTTCAATGCAGAGGAGCAGCGGCTCTACTTTGAGCTCCTTCTGAATGCCTGAGTTCCTCACCCTATTACTAAGACTGAGCCCAGACACTTACAGTATATCTTTTGGTCACTACCCTGAGCTCATGACCATACGCGAGGGCAGGAATATAGATCGTCAGGTAAATCCAAAGCTGTGCCTTCCCTGCTCGGCTCCCTCTTTGCCACAACAGAACAGTACAGGTTCCGCATTTTTTGCCGACGCTGCACCGACCCAACTGTCGATCTCTCGCTCCCTTCTTCCCACACTCATAAACAGATACTTAAACTCACCCCCATCAGGAAATCCAATCCACCCTTTTCTGATCGAAAACCATGACCTCTGACTTGGAGGTGCAGAACCTGCAAAAAAATTAATAAAAAATCCAAACATGAAAACTACGGCAGTTCCTCTTACTACTAAATGTGCATATGGGAACCAGTACTGAGAAACATTCAGACTGCAGTTTTTAAGGCCAGTGAAGACCAAGAAAAGCCCAACAGAAGACCATTAAATGCAGAGAAGCAGCTGGCTCCCACTGAGACACGTAGATATTTTTCAGTAATGAGTGGTATTCAAAGTATTCATCTACAAGACACTGTGCCTCATGTGTGACTGAGAAAGAGAAAGAGATGCACATCTTCAGTAGTGAAGGAGCCTCCTGTTAATCTTGAGGATAAGGTATTTCTCAGGCCAGTAGCCCACAGACAGAGAAGATGGGCTCTGCAAAAGCCTAGAAGCAGGATCACTGACTAGATCTTGCCGTGGTTTTTCTTCCCCGCCAAATGAGAAGTCAGGAGCCGCTTGTGTAGAATTCCAAGTTCAGCCTTTATTGCAACCACAGAGGTTACAGTTGAGACTGGACAAATGCATTTTCTATGCATTTTCTAATCTTCCAATGACGATTTTGTCACTTAAGCACCATCATTACTTTAGCCAATCACCATCATTGTTGCTGTTCCCTGATCCACACCCCTTTGTGATATGTTTTGCTGATCATATTTCTAAACCTGCCCGGTCTTTCTGTAAAGGAGAGTGGTGGTGTGAGAGTCTTTCACGCGTGTTTTAAAATGGCCTTCTATTCTTTCTTGGCCCAGTCGGAACAACTTCCTACTCCTTAAAAGGAAGACCTGGTGCATTTTACCGGCCACCTGTTGTTTAGTTTGGTACGACCTGTGGCCTTCAAAACAGATATGCTACTGGGCTCATTAATGTGGGTTTTCATACAGCGCTGAATAAGATGGTCAGCAATAGCTGTAAGACTAACATGAGGCTCAAATACATAAAATACACGAATACATTCTTAAAATCCTAACTTTGCGTAACTTGCTCTAACGTAATTGGGTTCACCGGATCTCTCCTGTTCCTTCATGTCCGATCTCTGACTTGGACTAGGGCTTGGTGACTAGGACTAGGGCTTAATTTCCCTACAATAAATTTCCCCATAATAAATTTCGCTGACCAGCTACTGGACTGCTTCCAATAAAATACGGAATATTTAGAAAATCATCTCGCGCCCACAAGATAGCTTCTGCAGGCTTCGCATCCATCCTCAGCTGCCAGATAGCGCTGCGCTTTCAACTTGGCGTCTGGCGGATTTTCAGGGGTAGATTTTCATCCATACAATGTTTTTGTGACGTGATACTAAGGTCCATAACAGATCAATTAGAGTAAATAAAGTAATAAGATCAAATACAGTTACCCTGCTTACAAGTTCCAGTGGCTTGTACTTTCACCCTTCCATCCACCACCACTAAACAGTAAAATTTTAACAAGGCCAAATCTTCACCCATAGAATGTGTCTGCAAAATTGGGAAAAGATCCAATAAATAATCTGTCTCAAAATTTGATCAGGTCCACAGTTGTCTGCAAACTTGAACCATCAAATACTTTTTCACTTATCTCAATTAAGTTCTGGGGTGACTTATCTCAAAATGTAATCAGTTACAGTTGTTCACATACAATGCGTCTGCAATGTTTGGGGAAAAAAATCCTCCAAACAATTTTCAGGTATCTGTATCCAGCACCTGAAATTGGCCTTTTCTCTGTTTTCTCTGTTTGGTGCCCTTTGTCTCAGAATTCACCCAGTTCTAGTTTCTCTCCCAGACAGTATGTCGGCAAAGTTCGAAAAAGATCCGTCAAATATTTTTTAACACGCTAATGAGAAAGTGTCTCTTGGGACGGAAGAATGGTTCCAAACCCATAGGCTTTCCCCTTCTCTTACCATGCTGCAGCAAAGTATAAAACTGAGACCGCACCCCACAAATTAATGCATTTTTGCATATGCATTTTGTATTAACCAAATTCATAAACCATAACTGTTTAGAATATCTGCCTGCCTGTAAATTACATTAAATATTGTGCATCATATCATACATATTCTGTAGAAACTATGAAAAGCATATATTTTATATGTATTTTTATTTGTATGTCTTTCTAGGTTTATTGTTTTTATGTTATATGGTGTTAAAAAAGACCAAGACATCAACAAGCTGACCTGAATCGCAAACCCTAACGTTGATATGATTCTCCATACCATCTTGCATCCAAATTTGGAACCGCTCCTACATACGGCAGGTGATGGATTTCAGAGTGGGTTTCCCTGTTGCTCGGGCAACCGCATCAGTTTGAGAAAAGCTGGCCTGGGGTTTCTTTAACAAATCCTGTCTTTCTATTAATCTCCAGGAACAAGATCATTACAAGTAACAAAGACGCGAGCTTGTCCTTCTCCGCCGGGAATACTCTCTTTGTAGGAAAATCAGGCCATGCCTCCATCTTCACAAACACGACCCAGTCGAATGCTGGCATGAGGCCGTCGGCCGAGCGCGGCCCGTCGCTGTCATTAATCTTTCTAGCTGACACCGGCAGAACATTTAGCAAAGCTCATTGTTGTGGCCTGGCCTTTAAGCTTCTGCGCCCGTCAGCTTACGTGTTAAATCTCCTTCCTTCCCCTTTTATTTGGGCCCTTGGAGCATTTCTGCAGGGCGTGATGCATTAACTAAAACAAACTTTGATGTCTGCAAAACAAGTCCCAATGTAGCAGCGCCTGGATAGCCGTGGAATTGGCATTCCGATGTGGCCACACAATGCCTTTGGAACGAAACATCAGACGAGAGTGGGCTGATAAACAGAGTTAATGGGCATTTTCAGAGATAACCCTCTATCCTCCATAACCGCCTACCCAGACACAGTCGCTCTAGAGCCTGGGCACATGGCACACCCTGATGCCAGTCTAATGCAATAATATTAACAATATCAATTCGGATGGTTTGCATGTTAACGCTGCTCAGCAACAATGTTTAACCCCAATAGCTACAAAAGCTCTCAAAGTTTAATCTAACTGAATAAGCTATATTCATTAATCGGATCTAGTCAAAGTTGAATGTAAAAGATTAATACAAATCATCAGTTAGTTGTTCCATCATATTTTACTGTTTTTGCTTTTAATATCTGCCTCTTCCAATAACATGGCTTTGTGCCCAATGAGCAGAGGATAATTACCATGTACCAGAACTGTCTGTTCTTCTTTTTCAACAGCTGTGGATAGACAATATATATGAATGATTGCCTATATGAAGTAAGTTAAGAAGGTAAGTTCTATGGTATTACATATTTTACATATTCTGGCCTTCATCTTCTGTTCACCAAGTCCTATCAGTAGATACAGTTGAAACCAGATATTTACATACACTTCAGAAAAAAACACAAAACTTTTTTTTCTTTACTGTCAAACATTAAATCAGAGTAAAATTTTTCTGTTTTAGATCAATAAATATTAACATATTTTTTGTATTTGTTAAATGAATAAAGAGAATAAAGAGAGAGAGAGATGAATAAAGAGAATAAAGAGAGAGACTTTTATGGAATTTTTTAAATCATTTTCATCAGTCAAAAATTTCATCAGTAAAAATACACTTCCTTACTATTTGGTAGAATTGCCCCAAAAAAGAACTTGGGCCACTTGGGCCAAACATTTCAGGTATCCTTCCACAAGCTTTCTACAATACTTTGCTGGAATTTTGGCCCACTCCTCTTGACAGAACTGGTGTAACTGGGTCAGGTGTGTACAGTGCTCGCACTCGCCTTTTCAGTACTGCACAAATTTCCTATTCCACATAATTTTCCCTTTCTCATGATGCCATCTATTTTGTGAAGTGCACCAGTCCCTTCTGCAGCAAAGCAGCCCCTCAGCATTATACTACCACCCCCATACTTCACAAATGGGATGGTGTTCTGGGGTTTCAAAGCTTCCCCCTTTTTCCTCCAGATATACTGTTTATCATTATGGCTCAACAGTTCAAGTTTTGTTTCGTCAGACCACAGGTCATGTCTCCAGAAATTAAGATGTTTGTCCCCGTGTGTAGTTGCAAACTGCAGTTTGGCTTTGTTATGGTGATTCATGTCATGGTGGACTCGTTTTACTATGGATAATGACACTGTCTTACCAGTTTCAGCCAGCACCTTCACAAGGTCTTTTGCTGTTGTCCTGGGGTTGATTTGCACATTTCACACCAAAAACTGTTCCTCTCTGGGACTCAGAATCCGTCTCCCTCCCGAGCGCTATGATGGTTGCACATTCCCATGTTTTTTATACTTGCGTATTATTGTCTGAACGGATGAACGTGGGACCTTCAGGCATCTGGAAATTGCACCTAAGGATGAGCCACACTTGTGGAGGTCCACAATTCTTTTCCTGTTGTCCTGGTTGATTTTCATTGATTTTTCCACGGTGTCAAAAAAAGAGGCTCTGTGTTTGAGGTGTGCCTTTATATGCATCCACAGGTGTGCCACTAATTAACTCAAACGGAACTAACCCATAAGAAGCTTCTTAAGCTCAGAATGGAATCATCTGGAGTTTTCTTTTTGTTTAAAGACAAAATGAACTTATTGTATGTATACTTCTGACTTTGATGAAAGTGATAAAAAAATACATTAAAATTCTCCCTCGCTCGATTCTGACATTTGCAAATGCAAAAATGCAGAAAAAAATGTTAATATTTATTGATCTAAAACAGAAAAAGTTCACTCTGATTTAATGTTTGACAGTAAAGAAAAAAAAGTGTATGTAAATATCTGGTTTCAACTGTAAATTCTGCATAGCGTGCCAGATAACAACCAGGTGTTTCACTTCACAATACTAAATAAAAAAAATAAATAAATCAGAATTGCATTATTGCTTTAATATTTTGTATGAGGTATAACCTAATGTTGATATATGAGTATCCTCTGCATGCATTAAATATCAGGATATTGACTGCTTATAATGCTTTTTACAGGTATACAATAAATAGGATATATATAGAGCAGAGCTATTCAAATCAAGGGCCGAGCCCTGCTGATTTTCCAGCTTTCCTTCACCTCACAGCCAGGTGTGAAGCCTCCAGCCAATCAGAATCAGTAATTATTAAACAAACTACCTGGAAGAACTAAAACAAGGCCTGGATTTGGAATCGAGGTCCAGATTTGAAGAGCCCTGGTATAGAGTGTGGGAAAGAGAAAAATAATTCTAAATCAGCGTTCCATCTTTACACACTTATCTCACTCATTAAATATTCGACAAAATAAAAAAAATTACCCAGATATTATAAGTAGTAAAATATACTGTGACCCTACTGGTACTACAGTATATTTCCATAAAATTATTTACATATAAACACATTGAATTTGTTATACCCTGACTGTCCAGAGAATAGTGATATGCCAGTTTTGCATAATATGGAGAGAGAATCAGCAAATCTGCACAGCACGCGTCACAGATGTCACCGTCCCGTTATAATTCAAGTCCTGTCTCCGCCTGTCTGTGCTTGTAAGTCACCTGCCCTGGTACAGTTTGGCATGATGTTGTAATAATTAGTCAGATCATGTTTGAGTGTCAGCCACAACAGATATGAGTGCCATTTTAATTTGCGTTTATACAATAGCATGATTTTCAAGGACAAAATGACATACCTGGCCATTACGAATTCTCCTACTCCACCCTGAATAACCCACTGCAGTGTCTGGTGTATGTGTCTAATCCCCAAAAACGATTTGGATAAAAATAATTCATTAAGCAAGTGCACATTTATTCAGGCTGATTTCCTGAAAAAAAAATTAATCCAGTTAGGGGCGCTTTGTCGATGTGGCTGGCAGGATCTCAGTGGACGACAGAGAAATCGGAAGGATGATTATAACGGCACAATGACTCTGCTCACAAAGACGCATCCCTGTGTATAGATGCGATACGTGTTCCTCAGCTTCCAGATAACACTGGGCCGGTAATGAGTGGCCCAGTCTGGGTGAGACTCACCATTGCTGTTCTTTTCCTTCTACATTTCGGTCTCTCTTCAGCAAAGGCTGATTTAGGAGTGCCTTTGGGATGTTATTATAAATGTTCTGTCACATGGTGTAAGTTATTTATCCAGAACTGTTATTTACTGTATATGAAAATCTGGATTCAATTTCATTTTTTTAAATATGAGTTCCAAGACCTTCTACAACAGATCGTAGTGCGCTTTCTATCACATCAAATTCGGTTTCCTCTTATTTGGTGTGGCAGGTTGAGGTAAGGACTTCTGCCACAGAGGTGAAACAAATAATTCCTAAAAGATTAAAATTTAAGACCTAAGTAAAACCTCAGACCTACATAACACAGTAACCAAAATATTTAAAAACCTAAGCCAGCCAGAGCTGTGTATGACTGGGGAGCTTGCTTCCAGATCTACTTAGCGGCATAATCAGTCTGATCAGAACCAACTGGGATTCATTAAAGATGGTGAGCACAAGGCAACACACAGTCACTCAACCCCGTACCGTTAGCCTGCATCTCAAAGGCTTCGAACAGATAGTATATGTGTTACTTCTATTACTGCTATTACTATTCTGCAGACCATAATAGAGACGTTTTTGCTGTAGTTGTGCTGCTTTCCACTAAACACGCACCATGAAATGCAAATTGCATAATGCACACATACCCTGCATAGTGTATAGTGATAAAAGTCTGCTTTATCCACATGAATGTTTCCAGTTTGGAATTATCTTTATATTTCCTCTGCAAGGGCTCTACATGCCATATATTCTGTTAACAAGAAGGATGCTATTATCGCTGATGTTAATATACAGTAGGAAGGAAACAAAATTCAATAAATGCAATTGATCTAGAACACTGACCTGTTCCTTAGCATAAATTATAACAATCAGAGCTGATTTTTATGATCTCCAAGCAGCAGTATTTATTCAGGAATGTACAAATGGTTTTTTTCCACCTCAGTGTCTGTATTAAATTGAAATAAACTTTTTTTTCCCTTCGTCCTTTTTCCTTAATGCATGCAAACTCGCATTATTCGTTCACCACGCAATTCCTGGCACAGAAACACTGAGAAGCAGCACGCCACACACACTGCCCCCATAAGCGAACGCAATTACTGTTTATAGCAACATGTATCTTCTGTTAAAGGGTGCGTTTCCTTTGACAGATTCAAGGAAAGGGGCAAAGGTCATTTGGCCAGATCAATTAGCTTTGAACAGCCTCAGCATACTGCTACCTGATCATTTATGTGGAACCTGAGCTTCTGAACTTCTGTTTAAAATCAGGGAAAACTGGCGTGCCTTTGCGTTGCAGTTTGTTCTGTGATATATTTTCTGACTGAAATAGAATTCAGTTTTGCTAATAGGACAATCATTTTAGGGTGAATATGATGCAACATAGGGGAGGTTATTAATGTCCAGGATTTCGTGGATGTCATTGTCTGCTCATATATTTCAGGTGAGTTGTTCCTCTATCTGTCTGCTGTCTGCTGTTCTGTCACGCTACCATGCTATGCAATGTGGTGGATAACAGATTTATAGTACAAAGATGGGGATTCAGCGCGTTACATTTATCTTCATGTTTTCAATGTTCAAGTGAAATTTATTTAATTAGTTTCTGCCTTTTTATTTTTTAAACCAAATGGTTTCTATTTGCAGGGAATTTTCCTCAGAGCGGTTTTGCTGGCCGTGTGTCATCATCCTCTCTCTGGATTCCCTTAAGGGGTGAACACGGGGGGGCATGATTACTGTAAACCGTCAAGCCACTACAGCATTTCAAAGCTATCACGGGGAAGAAGCTACTAAACAAATCAAGGCAAGTCATGTTGGGTGCCGGGCTCCCCAAATGCTACGAATCGCTGCTCGCTGAAGCGCGCTTTACCGAGATGCTGTATCTCTCCTGCTTTTCGATAAGGGGATGTCGAACGTTTGGGACAAAGCGGTTGCCACGTATTACTGCCAATCAGGGGCTCCTTCAGAATGAGACGAGGTATGCCCAGGTTTCTGCAGCTCTCTTACGGGAGGGGAACCGACCGGGTCATTCCTATGCTATGCAACAGCACAAATTAACGTGGAGGGGAGGGGGGGGGGTGTAGAGGATTAGCTCCGCCTGTATGTTGCGAACTCTGGCAGCTGTTTGTGGGAAGAGCGCAGGGGAAAGCCCCGCCTCCTCCATCTCGACTCTGAAAGAGCACAAGTACAACATCTGGTGACAAGTGTGTCACAGACAGGCACGCATGCCCCTGCAGACACTGACGGGCCCGGCCCCAGGGACCCGTGCCTACGAGGACCCATCTGTTATCACCTATTTCTCCATGCCGCACCTGGAGCTAATCAGCTCTCCGCAGGTCCGTGGGGGACACGCGAGGCAGCCCATTAATCCCGTGACGCTGTATTTACACCTCCTTCAGGTGCCTTCTGTGCCTAGTGACACCACGAGGAATGCAGTCCAGGGGGGAGGGACGCAGGAGATGGGAACCCTTCATTCTGTGACCGGGTAACCAGGTATCCTTGGGCAGTCTTTCACACCTGGCCTCCTAATTACACATCTTCGCAGGCACGGAGCAACAGGCCCGTCGCTGGGAAGCATGACTTAAAGAAGGTTATCCTTATTGTGGCACTCACTTCAAACAGCACAAGTCAGTGCAGGTCCTGTGTGCCGCTACTCCATTTACTGTCATTTACTGGTACTGGTAAGCCGGAGGGGGGGCATTTAACTGGAGGAGGGAGGGGTTCTTATGTATGACACCTGACTGGGATGATTCACTGGCCTGAAAGTGAAGCAGACGTCCAGCTGGGAAATGCACATTGTGATCAGTGCATTGCCACGTCGGGCGATAGGACATCACTGTTACAGTGTTGGCAGACTGCATCAGTCAATTAGCACTTAATGACTGACAGGAAAAAGAATTTGCGATGTAAACTCTTAGTAGAAATACGTCACCATCAGCGACACTAAGTGATAAGACCTGAAAATGGAAGGCAGACAGGAAACTATATAAAATGAATCAACGCACATAATGACGAGCGAGCGGAGTAATGAGTCCGCTTTATAAAGACGTCATGCGAGGTGTGCAGGATCCAGTCCCTCCTCGGCCTCACTGCTAACTGAGGCTCTGAGTGGTTATCAGTGATGCAGGGAGCCTCTGGTCCGTGACGTCCGAGAGACAGCAGTGATGGCGCCGGAGAGCCGCCAAACTCTAAAAGGCCACCGTCGGAACCGTTTCTACTCAGCTGATTGTGATGGGACGCTGGTGTGCTGGCCGGGGCAGGAGGCGGAGGAACAGCCCGTCTGTCGGCGCCTGTTTATAACGGGGGGACAGTCAGGTTCGCTCACGCGGTGCGGAGTGAAAAGGACAGAGCAGTGCGGGCGTCACCGAATCCTCCCCGCAGATGCCTGGGTGGATTTAATATCCACTTCTGCTTCTGTTCCAGTCACTCATTCTGTAGCTCATTAAAAGTTCTTTTGAGAAGCACTGGGGCATTATATACCCAAGCATGATGCCCGATTCTGTCCCCGCCTGTCCTATACGGAGTCCTAACAGAAGTTTACCCAGGAAGCAAAGCAGAGACTTACCGAGTGTGGGGCACCAATCTATGGCAGTCTGTTCTATTCTATTACATTCTAACTCTTGTTTGCGGTCTTGTTTTCCAATAGGCAGATGTACCAAGTGTCTTCTGATTGGTCAGAATGATGATTATGCATTCAGAAGGATGCATGACTCTTTCTCTCTTAATGCCCTTGATGGAAACAGGATGGATGCTATCAATAGTTTATGATGGATCTTCTTCTTGCCCTTATTAATGTCGTAAGGGTTGCTGAACTTCTGGAGTCCATGCACTTAAGTCTACAGTTTTTAACACACCAAATGGAATAACCAGAGCAACTGAATTTGTATATAGAGTTTGTCCTGCATTATGAAATCCATCATCATTAAGAGAACACACATCTCGATATCCTGCATCTTGGTGCAGTAATATAGACCATTGTATCAGATACCAATGAGTGATTACAGACACAGTACACTTTTACTCTGTCACGCCATTTTTACCTTACATCATAAACAACGCTTCATAAAACGTTTAACATGGTAATGGCTAACTTGCAGTTCTGAGTAGACAATATCACTCACAGTGAGACCCAGGTAGAGTGTTAAGATGTTTGTTGAAGAAAATGATTCGCTCAAATGCCCTTATTAAGCGAATATGCCAATAATTTTCTTTTCGCTGCCATATAAATATGAAATGTCAAGTTATTAATTTCTGTTTGCAATGTTAGGTTTTCCGTTTCGTCAGACCTCATTGTGGCCTTTCCTGTCAGCCGATCTATATTTCGTGTATATTAATTTAGCCACTGGCTTCTGAATGACATGTAAAAATTATTTTAACTGAGTATTTTCAACAAAAAACAAATGCAACACGGAAGGATTACCAGGATATCAATGTTTGAAAAGTAAGTAAGTGTTTTATTACAGTGCTATATTTCAATGTTTAAAGAAATTGTTTTCTAATCCTTAGTGCCCAGCCATAGCCCATCACCAACTGCTACGCTGACTCGGGATGTCCTCTACTCTTGGGATGCCCTCTGCTCTGCCTCGGGATGCCCTCTACTCTGCCTCAGGATGCCCTATACTCTGCCTCAGGATGCCCTCTGCTCTGACTCGAGATACCCTCTTCTCTGACTCTAGATGCCCTCTACTCAGCCTCGGGATGCCCTCTACTCTGCCTCAGGATGCCCTATACTCTGCCTCAGGATGCCCTCTGCTCAGACTCGGGATGCCCTCTAATCAGCCTCGGGGTGCCCTCTACTCTGCCTCGGGGTGCCCTCTACTCAGCCTCAGGATGCCCTCTGCTCTGACTTGGGATGCCCTCTACTCTGCCTCGGGGTGCCCTCTACTCAGCTTCGGGATGCCCTCTGCTCTGACTCGGCATGCCCTCTACTCTGCCTCAGGATGCCCTCTGCTCTGACTCGGGATGCCCTCTGCTCTGATTCGGGACGTGCTCTACTCAGCCTCAGGATGCCCTCTGCTCTGACTCGGGACGCCCTCTACTCAGCCTCGAGATGCCCTCTGCTCTGCCTTGGGATGCCCTCTACTCAGCTTCGGGGTGCCCTCTACTCTGACTCAGGATGCCCACTGCTCTGACTCGAGATAAACTCTACTCAGCCTCGGGGTGTCCTCTGCTCTGACTTGGCATGCCGTCTGCTCTGACTCGGGATGTCCTCTGCTCTGCCTCTGAATGCCCACTACTCTGACTTGGGATGCTCAACTCAGTCTTGGAATTCTCTCAGATTCTCCCGGATCACAGAGAATGGGAGCCTCTGAATTCCAGTGTTCAATGTTTCACCCTCTCAAGGAGGGCTAAATGAGGCCTCCTCTTCATGCCTCCTCTCTGGGGTGGGGGAGGTCTGTGCCTCACACCCCTTGAAACCCAGAAAAAAACCCACAGGGAAAACTTTGAACTCCACACATATACTGTAGCACCAGGGCAGAGACTTGAACCTCAGTTTCTGGGGTTTGTGTGTAACCACAAAACTGTTAATATTGGTCTGAATGAATCCAAAATCTAAAAGGCAAAACAAGTCCCTGGGAAATGTGAGCAAGGTTGACATAGGAACAATTATTTGAATGTTTTGTTTTCCCGAATTATTAAAAATGTGCTCTTAGTATAAGTCAGCAAACCAGTATTGCTTCTTGTTGGAGAGTTCTGTGTTGAAACATACAGTATAGTACTAGTGCATTTCCTTGAGTTCTGAAGATTACATGTTTATTTATTTTATTGGTAACACTTCAGTTGAGGGGCCACAAATAATGCAGTAATACATGCTTAGTAAATGCATTAATTAACCATTAACTATG
>JAODKM010000038.1:9424063-9435483 GCA_026780845.1 Petrocephalus sullivani
ATCACACACAATCACACACAATCACACACAAAATCACAGGCAACTTAAAGAAGCCAATTAGACTAGTTAGCTAGCCTTGTAATGCAGAAGGTGTGACAGTGGGAGATGGCATTCAAACCCCCAACAAGATCGAGCTATTCCTTCCATTGGGCTGTTAGGTTTCATGACCCCCATAACCCTGGATAGGACAGGCGTGTATAGAAAATGGATGGATGAAAAGTATATTATATAGATATATAACAGAGTTTTCAATCACTGAAAGAGAATATACTGTGTGTGTGTATATATATATATATATATATATATATATATATAATAGAGTGAAGGTAGAATTATACAATAGAGTGATGGTGACTTTACATAATGTATACTTCTTAACAGACAATAAACAGACAGATGATTTTTTATTTATAGGTTCAAGGTCTGAGAGGATGATTATGAAACACCCCCGCACACACTCAGCCTTTGCACCACTATCAGTGCAGAGCCCCGCAATCTGCTGAAGTGGCCTGTTTATTACGGATATGAATATGGCCAACATGCACTCCACAGCACTATCATCGGGGCTGATTTGGGGTGGGGGCTGGGGGGGAGAGTCCGGCGGGTTCGAGAAACTGCATCCCTGTCCCAACTCATTTTTCTTATAAGAGAAGAAGGACCTGAAATCCTGAGTAATGATCTATTAAATATGCAGCGGAGTGGAGAAGACTGAGGTCTTCGTAAAGTAATATGGAACTGATGACACAGTGTAGGGGAGTTGGGGTGGGGGGGGGGGGCAGGTAGGGAGGCAGCTATGATGAAAGGGGGCTGGCAGCCGGAACTGGGGAGCGGTGTGAGCATGGAAAAGTGCCACTGTCAGCTCAGGGAGGAGTGTTTGCCCTGCATCCCTTTGGAACCACTTAGCGCCTGCCTGAAACACTGGGACACACACGCACGCACACGCATACCATGTATTCCTATCTTTATGGGGACACTCCATTCATTCCTATGACACCCTTAACCCCTACCCAGCCCTAACCTTAAGTAACCAAAATATGACACTTTTGGCATTTTTAGTTTTTTGATTGCAGACACAGATTTTTATAAAATTGAGGTTATTTTTTTTATAAAATTGAGGACATTTTTTTGGTCCCCACAAGGTAGAAAATAACTGGTTTTTATCACACTGTGGGGACATTGGGTCTCCACAGCGTAACATAAATATGTCCGAATACACACACACACACACACACACACACACACACAGGACGGCATCCATCCTCGTGCTGCACTGACTTTGCATTGGGAAGTCTGGGGGCCCTGCAGCCTTTCCTGTTAGCAGCTAGAGAAGTGGGCTAGCAGAATGATAATGAAGCAGCAGGATAACCCACATAACACCGTCCAGTCCAGCTTTATTTCAGTGCACTTGGATGGAAGCCTAAAGGAGAATCACTGGTAAGGTCATTCTCACTTGAGGTTTCAGGTTTCTTTAGCTGTCTATATCACTGGGTACCTTGTATTCATCTCAGACAGTCTAGGCTGGATGGGCCATCTTATTATGTCGTCCCGTGTGTGCGAGCATGTTCCTCCATGTCCCTCCATATCCCTCCGTGTTCCTCCATGTCCCTATGTGTTCCTCCATGTGCTTCTGTGTTCCTTAATTTTCCTCTGTTTTGCTCCATGTCCCTCCATGTCCCTCCATGTCCCTCCGTGTTCCTCCATGTCCCTCCGTGTTCCTCCATGTCCCTCCGTGTTCCTCCATGTCCCTCTGTATTCTTCCATGTTCTTCTGTGTTCCTCCATTTTCCTCTGAGTCCCTCTGTGTCCCGCCATGTCCCTCGGTGTTCATCCATATCCCTCCATATTCCTCTGTGTTTCTCCATGTTCCTCCATGTCTCTCCAAGTTCCTCCATGTCCCTCCATGTTTTTCCATGTCCCTCTGTGTTCCTCCATGTCCCTCCACGTTCCTCCATGTTCCTCCATGTTTCTCAGTGTTCCTCTGTGTTCTTTTGTTTTCCTCCATGTCCCTCCATGTCCCTCCATGTTCCTCCATGTGCCTCCATCATCCTCCATCTTCCTCTTTGAAAGTGCTTATATTTTCAGATTCCTTTATCTTGTTTATTACAGCACTTATGTTCTCTCTTTATGTTCCTTCCCCCACTCCTGCTCTGGTGGCGAATGCGGCCACAGCCCCTGCAACGCTGCTGGCTAATTTGCACGCGAGATATGTCACTTTGCCCCGGCTGCTTCAGCACAGAGCTTTTAGAGAGCCGTCCACAGGCGGAATCCTCCATGAAAGCACGGCGCGGGTGTGGGTGATGGTTGCTGTAAGACTGAATGAATAGCAGGGACTCGTTTAACAGGAGTGAAATATGGTGGTAGGTAGCCAACTCTGAAGGTCTATATGAAAGCAATTAAAAAGCAGGAAGCAGGACGGGGGCGGGAGAAAACGGAGCTGTAATGCAGAGGGAGTTTGTGGCTATTTATGACCATCAAAACATTTTTAAATCAGAGAGGCAGGTGGAGCCTTTATATGCATGGTGGTCCTGCATTTCCACCTGCTAATGGAAGTATCCGGAAAAACTTGCAGCAGGGAGCTGAACATAAGACATTTTGTGGTACTGACTATGGTTTTGTCTTTCATTTTATGAATAAATATATCCTACAGGGTCACACAGTTATTTCACCATATGCCCTTTCCTTCAGATTGGATTTAAGATTCCTCCAAGACACAGAGAGTGAAAAATGCTATTTGTGTGCAAAATCTTACTGCAAATCTCACAGAACTACATCACGTGTTTGCATGTCTTTGGGCGCCCTACATGAAAGCTACCTTACGGTCTGGCAGATATTTCAATTAGATGACATACGTTTGGTGGTTTGTAGGAGATGGACTGCAGTGCAGAAATTCCTGTACCATCTAAGCAGTGTTTTTGCATGGCGTTTGCAGCACATGTGATGTGCAAAGAAGTGCATCAGATCCAGCTTGTAGGCTACTGCCATGGGAGTATATGGGCATCTGTCGCTCATGCCTCTGCCACTGGTCAAACTATAACTTTCCAGTTAAGGACCGTGACTCCTGAATTTGGCTGGGTAATGCATGGGAGATGTAGCTTATTGTTTGTGCTGCGTGGTGTGACTTTTAGCTACTGACTGCAGCTCTTTCGAGCTCCATGTTCATTCATTCATTCATCTCCTCCACCCCCAGAATAAAATGTGACCTTTTCTGACACCGAAGTCACTGGCTTCAACCCAGACAGGGCATCACTGAGTACAACAAAAATTGTTCTGTCACAAAAAGTTTTGTGGATTTGCTTCCTCTGACAGGGTTGGTCTGAACTTATATATGAACTTATATATATACGCATGAATGGTGTTGAATCCCCACCCTTTACCGGAGAGTCATACAGTACCAGTCAAAAATTTGGACACATGAAGCCACCTAAGAAGGCAGGGTCACTTGACATAACCTGGCCATCTGACCTAAACCCAGTAGAGATGGTTTTAGAGGAGTTTGAAAAGAGAGTGAAGGAAAGGTGGCTCAGCATATATGTGGGACCTCCTTCAGGACAGCTGGAGAAGCATCCCAGGAGGCCACCGCATGACACTGGCGTACAGGAGAAAGTATAGTGCAGTCAGCCAGTCTATGGAGCAGTTGGGGTTAAAGGCCCAAGCGGATCACTCCAAGGATTTGAACCAGCGCCCTTCAGAGTTCCAACTCACAGAGCTGCCCCCCCACTAGCTAAGCCAACACTTATGTGAGGTACCTAAATGTTCCGCAGATCTGCAATTTCACTAAACTTCAGCCAGGAACAGAGAATGTAGTGGGAGCTTAGTCACCTTCACACGTGCCGATGCCTAATTTGGATCTAGGATGGCACGATATTGTTTGTGAGAAATGCTACTAAATTTCAGAACTCGAACTCCGGTCAAGATGGAAACTTGAGGTCACACAGCACCGGGCTGCCACAGCTGTGGCGTGCGTCCCTCTCACCTGAGGATATAGGGATTACTCGCAGTGTCCTGCTAGGTTACAGAAGGGGAGCCTCAGAGCCGAACACCTTCCATCTTCCTGCCCCATCTCAGTCCTTCTTGTGCTCGTTTCCCTCACTTTTTCTTGCTATAACTAATATACATGTACATTGTCACGCCATAATCTGTGAATTATTATTATTATTATTTTCTGACTGTTCCGTTATTTTAACAGTTTGCGAATGTTTCATCACAATACGACCTGTTTTTATTTGCTAATTATTCAGTAATTAACTTTTTTTTTTTTTTACTTTTTAACTTTTTTACTTGTGGGAAATAGGTTTATTTTTCTGATTTAGTTTCAAACGCTACATATTTTAAACCTAATGATTATTAAAGTTAATAAATTGTTCTGAATAGTTAGGGTTTGGCTTTCCATATTTTATATATGAGGCTTTAGATACTGGTCTTTATTTTCAATGGGAAGTCAAGAGAAGTGCAGTGGATTGAAGCAGCTACATATACTTACATGCCTGCTGCAAGGGCCCACGTGACACGCACTGCCCACCGTCACAGCTGGCCTTGGCGAGCGCTTCCCCTCGCTGAGATATGAAGCTTTTGCTGCCTGTTTGCATTTTCAGGCCCTCAGTTTGTTTTCTGGTGTGTAGGTAATAAACTGCGGCCGTGAGCCACCGTAATCCATCCAGTACCTCAGGAGCTCCGAACTGTATGGAAAAACAAATACAAATATATCTTTATTTAATGAGGGCCAAGGCACAGCTAACGAAGCAGGAGGAAGCTTTGTCAAAGTGGATTTCTGCGCTCTTGAACCAAAGCTGTGTCATTTCTGTTAAATAATACATTTTCTGCAAGTGTCTTCCCACTTACACTGTCTGGAAGGTGACAGAGGCATGCTTCCAAATGTACGTCAGCCCACAGGGGAATTATGGGAATTATGGGATTATTCTTGGAAAATAATGGCATTGTAAATATTTAAGTTTAATAAGTTGTAAGTTTTATCAAGTCATACACATTACATAGTACAAAACATTTATTGCATATTACTCGCTATAAATCGTAAGTGATGGAAGCAGACACAAAGATTGTCAAAACACATAAAAGACGTCATTGTTTTTCTGACTTGCTTTGGCACATTTCGTGAAACATACTTAACATTCTGAAGACTATAAGAGCATTTCTTACAACAGTTCATGCATATAGCACAACTTAATTTATCTTATTTCTTATTATGATGTTTCAGTTACCTACGGCCTGTGTGTTATTCATGGCCTCCACTGGACAGTGGACATGTTTGTTATCCGTAACAGTGCCATTGAATTGGTGCTGAATTTATGTGATGAAACCTACAAACAAACCAAAGTCATTGGACCAGTCTTTATGGTGCAAGTCTCAAAAAAGACTGGTCATAATATTATTATTGTTGTTGTTGTTGTTGTTGGAAGTAGTATAGTCTTTAAGAAGACAGTAATTTGATTCTGACGTGATTTCGGTTTGTATTACCGCAGGGCCATCTGTGGAGAGTCTGGAATCCACATTAAGTCTTGTAAAGTGTCATGTAGAACAAGCGCTGGTCTATCTTTAGACAAATGAGAAGCAGTTTGGTAAGAAGTGTGCGTGTGCCAGAAAAGTGGGTCACTTTTCCTGCAGAACATGAGACGTATGTGTGCATGTGTCTGTATGGAGTGATTATGCTGAGGGGGGTGAGCCGTGAGGCAGGCAAGGTGAATGCTGAGAGGACTGGCTACCGAGGACAAGGACACGGGAGACAGAGTCTGTGCGGCGTTCTGACAGAGCTGGGCTCGCACCCTCTTTCAGGTGTGCTTCAGGTGACCTTCCTCCTGTGCACGTTGGACGGAACTTTATTTGCATTTTAAGGATATAAAAATATATTCTATTCTGTTTGGCACAGTTTTACTGAACAAATGGTGCCTGTTTTGAATTTTATTTCCCTGACTCCTAACCCAGCGCTGTCAAACTCACTTCCAATATTTCACACTTTACTTGGCCAAATTCATTTGCCCTGATTTGCTTAAAATAAGTAATTAGCCGCAGACCTTTTTCATACTGCCTTCACCGAAAAACGTTCTACTGAGCTTAAAGCATTATAAAGCAACACACTCAAAATGTAATGCATAATATTGCAATCATTCATTTTAAGGATGGCTTCACGCCCCTAGGGTTGGGGGTTCGAGCTATGTTCTATCTGTGTCGTCCAAAGACATGCAGTTAGGTTAACTGGCATCTCTAGAGTATGTGTATGTTCTCTGTGCCTTATACCCCATACCACACTTTCCCAACCCGGTCCTCTGGAACCTTCAGACAGTCCATGTTTTTGCTCTCTCCCATCTCCTGGTAGGACTGTCCGGCTGGGAGCTGGGAGAGAGCAAAAACATGGACTGTCTGAAGGTTCCAGAGGACCGGGTTGGGATAACCGCGCTGTATGCTACTTGCCATAGGCTTGAGACCTCCCCGCAACCCTGTCCAGGATAAGTGGTTGGAAAACAAATAGATTATTTAATATTCAATATGAGAAGAAGTTATTAAAAGGCAGAGAATCAGTGGAATAGAACAACGTCTCTGGGAAGAGATTCTGTCACCCTCCTTTCACCCTCACCCATTTCCTTTTCCAAATTCCTTTTCACAGAACTCATTTAAACAAACCTAAAAATACATTAAATATAAAATAAATTACTTGCCTCATTAATATTTGTGTGCATATTGTAATCCCTTGCAAAGAAGGGTGAGTAAAATCACTACACAACAATTCATTATGGAAGAAATGCGATTATATACCACAAAATTCCAAGAAGACAAGCAGGCATCTTGATGATCTTCTTGGGTTAAAGGAGACCTTTATTCATGCCACAGAAAGGACACTGGACTTAGCCGTGTAAGAAGCACTTTAGTTGCATTATATCTGTTATATTTCCCTATTATGATCATTTGGGTAAGTCCATATTCGTAAAGCCTAATAACTTGTTGTAACACATCCATAAAGCGAGCATTATAGTGCATTATAGATGAGAGATTCATAAACATTCATAAAGCCTAATACCCATGGGTATAATGTCTTATGCCTTTTGACAAATGTTTATAATGTTTACGTGTTTATAATGCTTAATGAATGCATTATTATTTGTTATGAGTGTGTTTAAACATTACTAAAAACATGGCGTTAAGTAAAGTGTTACCCGCATTTATGCCACCATCTATACTGCAGATTTTTCCTATGACTCCAACAACTGCTACCTACTAAAGTTCTCTGATGACTCGGCAATAGTTGGCCTCATCAGCGATGGGGAAGACAGGAAGTACAGGGAACTGACCCAGAACTTTGTGGACTGGTGCCAACTGAACCACCTCCAGATCAACACTGGAAAAACCAAGGAGGTGGTGGTAGATTTTCGCAGGCACCAAGATCCACCACCTAAGCCAGTGAACATCTGGGGAAGGGACATTGAGATAGTGGAGTCCTGTAAGTACCTTGGTGTTCACCTGAATAATAAACTGGACTGACCTTCTATGATTCTGTGGTCTGCTAGGGCAGTAGCATCTCCACCAGGGACCGGAAGAACAGGCTGATCTGGAGGGCCGGCTCGGTTCTAGGATGCTCCTTGGACCCAGTGGAGACACTGAGTGACAGGAAAATGCTGGCTAAGCTGTCTTTCCTGCTGGATAACATCTCCCACCCCATGCATGATACTCTGACAGCACTGAGCAGCTCCTTCAGTGACAGGCTATTGCACCCGCGTTGTGTGAAGGAGAGATACTGCAAGTCTTTCCTTCCAGCTGTCAGACTCCACACTGAACAATATCTTGCAGTTCACCGCATGCACGTACACTCATGCAAACACACACAGATACTCACCAAAGACTGATTAAGTGCAAAGATTATTCATACAGGGTCTGTGTAATGTTTGAATGTTGCCATTATGCTGCTACAAAGCATTAAACTCCCGTGTAGATCTCACAATTTCTGCTGCTTTAAGGCATCTGTGGATTTCTGTACACATATGCATACCACATATGTATATTTGTTTATATATTCTTGTTTATTTATAGCTTATTATACTTTTCTATTCTTACATTGTATAGTTGTGATGCTTTTACTCCTCTTGTACTATCTTTTCTGACTGCTGTAACAGTGTAAATTTACCAACTGTGGGATTAATAAAGGGGCGTCTCATCTCATCTTGCCTTATTTGATCTCATCTTATCTTACCTTATCTTGTCTCATCTTGCATTATCTTATCTTATCTCATCTTATCTTACCTTATCTTGTCTTATCTTGCATTATCTTATCTTATCTCATCTTATCGTGCCTTATCTTGTCTTATCTTGCATTATCTTATCTCATCTTATCTTGCCTTATCTTGCATTATCTTATCTTATCTCATCTTACCTTACCTTACCTTGTATTGTCTTACCTTGCATCATCTTATCTTATCTCATCTCATTTTATCTTATTTGCTTAAAAATGTGAAACTTTGAATGATCTGAGTATTTGTCATGTTGTCCTTTAAAGGCTGAGGACCAGTATGGAGAGCACCGCAATACCTGAGCATCTGGGAGTCTGTGACGGCTCTGAAATACATTTTTTTACTGCTTAATATGTGGATCAACTGTTCAGTAACTCAACATAATATGCAATTTGTCTAATTTCTGACCCACCTAGTCCCTATCAATCTGCTCTGCCATCACCATGGAAACGTCAGCAACTATTTCATTCATTTTGATAATAATGTGTAAATTGAACATGATCATTGAAAATGTCCTGCCAACTGAATTGAACTTAATTTCCGTTTCAATAAAACAGAGCATCCTGCCATCCGCTGAATACCATTACCACATTCTCTAATCCAACAACTGGGAAATGTCACTGAACGTTTTGTGTTATGTGCGATGGGCCAGGAATTTGTAAGTTCCTGTTGATTAGGTTGTGAGATGTATTTAATATGCTGCATTTATTCATACAGCTGTCAGCTCTAGAGGATCAGAGAAGTCAATTTAAAGTTTTCTCTTTCACTTTCTCTGGTTGTGGAGGTAGGTAGCTACAAGTCCCAGGTAGCACGGAGCTGTTCGCACAAAGGGATGGTATGCCATCAAAGGTCACATACTGTACACACTGGTAATTAGCCTATTAGCCTATTTGCATGAACCTGTTTGAAACCTACACATCCCAGGGGGAACATACAAGCTGCATACACAGTAGACGGGGGACTCGAGCCACTAACCCTGCAGACATCAGTGCTAGTATCGAAGCCACTGAGCTGCCCATTCAGAGCGTTCATATGTCACAGTCTCGTGATAATGTGTGGGTACAAGCATACTATAAGCATGAGTTTTCATCAAAAAACTGCATGAAATATAAATTACAAACACAAATACAAAAATCATTGGACCAATTGCTGGAGCTGTGTGAATTTGTCTTATTATTTACTTTACAGTTATCGAACATCTGGGGCCCTATTTTGCACCAGTGGAAAGTGGTTTCGCTGGTTTCATACCAATGCATTCCTCATTTTCACAGCAAGAAAAGTATAAACTGTACCATAAAAAAAATCATTCAAATTCATTATCAGAATTATGTGGGACAGTGGTGTTCCCGCAAAGCTCATGCTCATGCATTTTAACTTCACGCACAAGCAGAACCGTTTCCTCGGCCAAAAACTGAACCGTTTTGCCAGGTAATCATGCCATAATAATAGCAATCTGCCATAGGTCATGCGCCGCTGCCTTTTAAAGGAGAGATGGTGTGCAATTCTTATTGGTTACCTACACACTTCTGAATAATTATGAGAGTGAGGACACCCTTTTTGTACCTCGCGCATTTGTGCACACCCATGAGTGTTAGTTGTGCCTCGCGCATTTGTGCACACCCATGAGTGTTAGTTGTGCCTCGCGCATTTGTGCACACCCATGAGTGTTAGTTGTACCTCGCGCATTTGTGCACACCCATGAGTGTTAGTTGTGCCTCGCGCATTTGTGCACACCCATGAGTGTTAGTTGTGCCTCGCGCATTTGTGCACACCCATGAGTGTTAGTTGTACCTCGCGCATTTGTGCACACCCATGAGTGTTAGTTGTGCCTCGCGCATTTGCGCACACCCATGAGTGTTACTTGTGCCTCGTGCATTTGCGCACACCCATGAGTGTTAGTTGCGCCTATCGCTTTGTGCTTTGCGTTGCATCTTCTGAATAGAGCCCTTGCTCTCATTAAGAAGGTAAACCCTGTAATGAAAATGCTGTGGCAGTGAATAGAAGGCATTCTAGCTGAGACCTCTTAATATGGGCTGGTCACAAGAAGTTCCTCATTGGGCCATGTAGGCGGAGATGAATGACACCGATTGACATGCATGCTGACGCTCTGCATGTGGATACCATGCTACGGAGCACTCTCTGCCATAAGCAGGGCTATAGCCACGAGCGCCGTTAATCCTCTCCTATGGATAGACTGGCATGAACAGTGCTGCACTGCAATACTGGTGGGCATATTGTAATTAGCCTGACCATAGCTAAGCTGAATTGTTACTGTGGAGCTAGTGCTTCATGGGATTCAATTTAGACATTATTTCTTTGACTTTGATTGCTGCACATGCCGTGGGGGAAGGAACAAATCGCCTAGGAGACGTTTTATGCTTTGCGAAAGAGGGACGTTTGTTAGAAAAGCTCTAGTTTGTTGAGCAGTATTTCCTTTTCAGCCTTTCCATTCGGCCACTTTCGTTACTTTTTTCCTTCCGACGTGACCTAACTTGATTAAAGCGGGCACTTAATCTTCCAGGAGCCACCGTTTGAACCCCCCACCTAAGTCCCCCCTCACCTGGCTCTGCTCACTGTTAATCCGGCCCGTGAATGTACCGCTATGGTCAAGGCGGACTGCAGGTTGCCAGCCGGTGGAAAATCCACTACAGGTGACATGCGGACTACAAATGTTGCATCCACTACAGATGACACATGCAATACAGATGACATATCCAACTAAGGAGGACACATGCAGCACAGGTGACATCCAAATACAGGTAAGACATGCAGTGCAGATGACACATCCAACTACAGAGGACACATGCAGCATTTTACAGCAAATTACACATCCACGCATTTGCCCCTCATCCAACTACAGATGACACATGCGCTACAGAAGACACATCCACCTACAGACGTCACATGCAGTACAGATGACACATCCACCTACAGACGTCACATGCAGTACAGATGACACATCCAACTACAGACGTCACATGCAGTACAGATGACACATCCAACTACAGACGTCACATGCAGTACAGATGACACATCCAACTACAGACGTCACATGCAGTACAGATGACACATCCAACTACAGACGTCACATGCAGTACAGATGACACATCCAACTACAGACGTCACATGCAGTACAGATGACACATCCAACTACAGACGTCACATGCAGTACAGATGACACATCCAACTA
>JAODKM010000038.1:9435583-9450610 GCA_026780845.1 Petrocephalus sullivani
ACACATCCAACTACAGACGTCACATGCAGTACAGATGACACATTCAACTACAGACGTCACATGCAGTACAGATGACAGATCCAACTAAAGAGGACACATGCAGTACAGATGACAGATCCAACTACAGAGGACACATGCAGCACAGATGACAGATCCAACTACAGAGGACACATGCAGCACAGATGATGTATCCAACTACAGAGGACACATGCAGCACAGATGATGTATCCAACTACAGAGAACACATGCAGTGCATATGACACATTTAACTAAAGAGGACACCTGCAGCACAGATGACATATTTAACTAAAGAGGACACCTGCAGCACAGATGACATGTCCAACTAGAGGTAGCACATATGCTACAGATGACACATACAGTACAGAGGACACATGGACTACAGGGTATACATCCACTACAGGTGTCACATGGATTACATCGTGCACTGCAGGTAACACATGACCTACAGTTGACTTGTGCATTACATGCCATAGATGTTTATTTTCCATTGTATGCTGATGACAGTTCAAGATTAGCAAAGGCAAATGTCTGTGGTTATTTACTGTATATTTATTTTGACTGGGGGGTCTTCTCATCTTGGTCTCAGCTTGGTTCTTTGACAGTGTGAGGATGTGAGTGCATTTGCGCCGCCCAGCCATTTGTTAGTGATTAAACTATATATTTGTCACGCTTGCGGCGAGATGAACGACCCATGTTTGCAGGCTGCTGGGTTTAAGCCCTTCCAAGGGGCGTTTATTAAGGGAATCGGGGAACAAACAAGAGCAAGGCAGACAGCGAGCGTACAAAAGGCATCGACATTACCCGACAAGGGGAACAGGACACAGACTCAGTAAAATAGGGCAGGACATCAAGGGGCAAACACAAGGCAGCTGTACAGGGCAAACAAGTGGAGCAAAACACGAGGCAAAGCACAATAAGGGACAGGTGCGGCGAATCAAGCCCCGCCTGAGGGCAAAACGGGGGAAACGACACGAAGGGCGGGGCTGAGTGTGACAATATTCAGCATAATTACAGTAATTTTTGCTGTTGTCATTCATAATAATATTCTAAATAATATCCCAGGTAACACAGGGCATAAAGCAGCCTGCACAGGAGGCCAGTGCTTTATAGGCTACATGCATGCACATGCTAAGTACACTGATGATTGGCCATTTATACAGGGGGTCCACAGTAAAAATCCACGGGCAATTTCTCCAAGGAATAAAAGTCACTGGATAAATGTCTGAATTATATTTACTTCAAATTTGCTTTAAGCTTTGAAATGTCACATTAGAGATTCCTGTCCCAGCCTGCCTCGTGTACCTTGTCTCAGATGAAAGGTGAGAGAACCAGGCGGGGAGGAAAAAAAAAGCATGTAGCACAAACCGCTTAGAAAAACAGGTAATCTGGGTGAGAAATGTGGCATCATATTCCTTTATAGGTTTTACCGCCACCTTCATCATTTAAACAGCATCTGCTACAATTTACGCCTGCTTACACATTCCTGCCTTGATTACACCTTCAAAGGTTATGATGTGATAATAATCTTGGGATTATAAAAAATGTAATTTTTTCCTATTGGGAGATGTGAGCATCACTCAGTTATTCATAGACTGAAGATCTAATCAGGTTCTGTCATCCACGATATCCCAGTAGACCTTAGTATGATGCATGCACAAACCCGGACTGCGGTAGATGGGGGTCACTGTTTGACTTTTTGTGTATTTTCTGTTGAAGGAATTCTGCAAATAAAAGAAGAATTGCTCTGGTGGAACTGCTGGCTAAAAGGCAAATCACCAACTAATAAGACCATGGCACAAAATTTCATTTGTTTTCTGCAAAAGTCAACATTTATCTCATTTACACCAGGCTTAGTGTCTTACTCCAGCAGGTGATCGTACCAAGCTAGCGGTGAAATCACACCATGCCAGGAGAGTTTCATAAAAATTGCATTTTCCTTCTCTATTACTGTTCTCCCGTGTCTACACTGAACGGCCTGTCCTCAGCCAAAGAACACACACATTCATCTTTCAGTCAGCTTTCCATATGAACTTCTGTAATCTGCCGTCAACCCCTTTCAGTCCTAATGTGTGTTTTTTTTATTTCCTAACAAGAAAGATTGCTCACAAATGTATAACTTACGTTAGTCCTCTGTGCCTCCTATCATTTCTGGAACAAGCATAAAACAACCCCTAATATATTCAAGGCAAATTCATCATAGGCCTATCCACCGGGATGCAATCTAGAGATGAGTAACAGTGAATCATAGAGCATATAAGGAATCGTGATTTTGGGTCACAGGCTCTGCAAGAAAGTTTAGTCCACAGTGAAATTGCTACTAAATGATTCGAGTCTTGTGATATCTGTGGTGCTTTTCCACTGTCACGAAGAACCGAGCTGTACCTGAGTTGTACCTGAGCTGTACCCATGCTGAAAACGTGATTAAACCGAGCTGGTTGTGACACATCATCTGATTGGTCGAAGTGCACGGAGATCTATGTTGATATGCATGGATTATCTGATTGAAAAGAGGGAATATTCTACAATATACATTATTCATTATTAACAGAATTGCACACCGCGATGCCTTCCAGATAACTCAGAACTTGAAAGTTTTCAAGCTGTTATTCGTAATGCAAATTTAAGCAAGCTAAAGCTAATTCTGCTAGGGTTTGACGCCAACATAATACAGTAATTCTCGCAATTCTAGTGAAAATTTGCACGTAGTAGATCATGTCATGTACCATATGAACAGCAAATAGGTGTCTCTTCGGTTATACGTTACTGTTGCTCTCCAAATCCAGCAACGCCTTCAGCCGACCCTGGAAAAACGTGGAAAAACGAAGCGAGCTGGAACCGCGCTGTAACTAGTCTCTCTTCGCGGTACGGGTTGGTTACGACTTGGTTCCTGAATGCCAGTGGAAAAGTGTCATTAGTGCCCAGGGTCGTCATCCTGCTGACATAGGAAATGACAATCCCCAGACTCTCGCCACCAAGAAGGAAGAAATTGTCATCAATATCATTTTACCCTGGAGTGCATTCTTTTAGGATCCCCTGCCCAAACAGTGAAAAACAGCCCCAGGCCATATTCTGTCCACCACCAAATTATAAGGTTGGCATGACGCATTCAGGTAGGTAGCGGTGTCCTGGGGTCTGCCAAACCCAGTGGCATCCATCAGATGGTGCAGCATCATTTATCACTCTGGAGAACACATTTACGGCGAAGCCACCGGAGTCCAGTGGCGGCCAGCTTTACACTGTTCTAGCCAACAACTGATATTGCACATGGCGATCTTAGGCTTGTTAAGGTCCCCATAAACGGCTCTTGAGCTGATGCAGCTCCAGAAACAGTCTGGGTGATTTTTATACAATACATATTCCAGTGCTAGGCAGTCCCTTTCTGTGACCCTCCAGAGCCAGTGCTGTTAAAGGCCTTGCACCCAGATACTGCCTAGTCTACATTCAATTTTTTTTAATATAGTGCCTTTTATGACAGGGTCACCCCCAGCCCCTTTACATGAGTGTGTTGTAATATATTCATACAGTACATCATTCATACAGAATAATTTATAAACAGAGAAAAGGGAAGACAGGGACATGAAAGAAACCAAGCCAGATGACAATAGTGGTGATGTAATCAGCTTAGTTTGGGCACGCTTTCGGCCTCGCTAGCCCTTACGGACATGTTTCCTATGGTTTTTTGGGTTTTGGGTATGGGTTTTTTACAGTAACCATGGTATTACTATGGTACCTTATAGTAATTATGATTACTAAGCTCCTACCCATAGTATTACCATGGTTTACTTATAGCACTGCATGGTAACTGCAGTGAAACCATGATAAAACCATAGTCATAAACTCAAGGTTATCCAAAAAACCATAGTAAGACATAATGGTTCATTTTCATAAGGGAGTAGGGAGGGCCATTAGGGTGACCAGATAATCCCTGTCATCCCGGACACTTTGAGCTACTTCAGGTTTTACAAACTGCTTTAAACCTGAAAAGCTCCTTTGCTTGGCTCAACAGTACAGTTCTTCTTGTGCTTTGACTAGTTTGTTTCCTTGATCAAAAGACTCATCCAGCTGTTTCAATAGTGACACATCACATGCATGATTATAGGAGACTGACCAATCAGCACACAGCAAGAACTAAAGTGAAACCCAGGTCCTTTTAATTGGAATGGTAGCTTTTAAATCCTGTCCTAGCTTAAAGTGCCCAAAATGACATGGATTATCTGGTCACTCTAAGGGCCATGTCAGTACAGCTGCAGCTCAGATACGGCTTGAATACGTTACAATGGAAACCCATAGCGTATGTCTTTGTCACTGTTTCATTACATATGAAAATAATCAGAGGAATGTAATGTAATAGAGTGTAAAGTTAATTACATCACCCATAAATGTTTTAACCTTCTGGGTTGCCCCGTGCAAACATGGAGACCAGAAACTTGTGACATTTATGGGATCTCAGAACTACATGTATTACCTTCGCAAAGTAAGAATCTGTGCCGATGCCAGTGCCCCATCTCCAGCCAAATAAACTTGGGTCAAGTGTGGTAGTTTTGCTCCATGGGAGGCTAATTTTGGAGCTCCCTGCATGCACTACTAATTAGAGTTTGTGTTTGCTGGTTTTAATATTTGATGGGTCAGACTAATGCAAGGCATTAGGAATTAAACAAAGAGCTTGGGGCAGAGGAACAAGAGAGGGCAATGGTTACTTTCATCTGGTGCTGTTGCTGAAAGGGTAGAGGAGAGAAATAGCTTCAGATGTTTTCTTGCTTGTCAGGTTGAATGCATCTCCCAGAAGCACTAGCTAAAGATGCGTGCGGCAGCAACCGCAGAGCTGAACCTGGACCGTTGAATGTAGGATCTTTGAATTACTTAAGAATTCAACTTTACGGGTGTAAAATTGCGAACCGCCTGGAGCGAAATGTTCTGCCGAGCAAATAAATTATGCAAGTCGCACAAAGAAAGTGCGTGAAATAAATGGCGGTAAAAAGGAAGCATTCGTAGATATCCTTGTGGTTGGCATAGCGATGAAAAGTGAGCAGGTGTGTTCGGCCGATGCGCCGCTCCACGAAAACAAACAGCAAGGAACCCACGGCCAATTTAATTAATGAAAGGGGAGAAGAAACACACGTGCAACATCAAAGGAACGTCAAGACGGAGGAGTAAAGTGTTTTGGCATCTTCTGCAGGGATGGAGGAAGCACTCTGGCTGTCTCAAGGTGAATGACAGATCACACATGGAAACCTACAACATGCTGCCAAGAGGGCGGGGCCAATGATGGCTGATGGCCATTGGACAGTTTAACATCAACAACCAATAGCTGATTCGAAACAGATGTATGTATTTTTTCGCAGTTAATTATTTCTAAATCCTCGATTGAATATGAAAGCATCTGGATCAAAAATTGGCTTGTGACTTGCAACAATTGGAATAAGAACAAACCCTTAACTTGTAAGTCAGACTGTTGTAATCCCACATGGTCAGAATAACACTAAGTGATCACTCTTGCCATATTGATGCAACATCTACCACAGCATTATTCATAAAAGTAATCCATAATAAATTTCTAAAAATATGCAGGCACACATCTCCCTGTCTTTCCAGCATGGATGGTGTTTGGACAAATTGTATAAAGTCCTTTGTGAAACAGACTGATGAAAACTTTATGATCTCCAGCAGTCTTTCTTTTTTTTTTTTTGCAGTTTATAAAGGCCCTTTATTTAAATCTCTGAGGATATAACACAATAAACAGAAACCTTGGCAAAACAAAAGGGAAATAATAAAGCGCAGCACACTGTACTGCTCGTCCTCTTTTCACAGAACTGTGGCATAACCTCTGGAAATGTTCACGCCGTTTTGGCTTCTCTAAAAAGCCTGCGGGACTAGATGTGATAATCAGATGAATCTGCGCATATGAGGGTCCCGGGCGCCAAACATTTTCAGGATCGTTTGTGCTTGGATAAGATACAGATTTTGCATTTAACCGTAAAATAGCCATCATATATTAGAATGGGTTATTAGGGAATGGAAATAGCAGACTGAGGCACGGCTGAACGGTGTTAATTGTGATGGTATTTTGCAGGGTCTTTAATTTTGTAAATGTGAGAATAACAGTTCTCGTGGATCTCCGGGGCCCGGTATATTTTCCACTTCTGCAATCTGTATTTGGAGCCTGTATTGCAGGCGCACTGGCATCCTGTCCGGGCCGCCCCCTGTCCTTTGTCCTGGGCTTCCTGGGAGAGGGTCCAGCCTCCCCTCCCCCAACCCGGCCCTGTACTGGATAAGCAGTTGGGAGATAGATGTATGGATGTTTTTTCCTGGAAAAAGTAATGATTCACACCCTTCCAGCAGTGGTTTGTCTCTCACCTTCCTCCAGTGTGGGTGGCAGGTTCTGTTTGACCCATGTTGATGGAGAACAGGCCGCATTTCTCTCTGCTGAGCACATATTTTTTTTCTAATACGTCACCTCTAAAGGTATTTGCTGGGGTTATACTTTGATTTATGACTAGCATCCCCTGTCTATTTTGAGCCAGAGTGGCCCCTTTTGTAAAAGGTTAATGTAACACCTGTGTATGTAGTGAATAACTATGAGGTACCTTCAGCATTGGATCAATATACAGTGTCCAACATGGTGCAGTGATCAGTTCTGTGTCTGCAACTAAGTATTTCCTGTTCCTAGAATGCAGTGTGAGGTCAGTGTGTCTCACTGCTGCGTGTGCCCCCGTCTGTTTGGGTAAGCAGGTTGTGATGTAGAAATACTGTGCTTTGTGACATGAACACTGGCATCGATGGCTCATTGGATCCGATATGCAGGTTGCAGGTGGTATCAGCCCTTGGCCACATGGTGTATTCAGACCCGAAAACAGCCAAAACAGGCCCATTGCAATGTTATCTTTGCCAAAGCAACATTATCCTACAATCTCTACGTTATCACAGAATGTTCGGCCTATGGGTGTTGGGTGCAACACTCTACAGTATGTGTCCGCATGTTTAAGATAGCGGTGTAAATGTTATCTATATATAGATGTTTTTTGCACATTCTGTAAATTAGATAGATAAAAAATAGATGGGGATATCTATCTCGATATAAGTGGGGTAATAATAATAATAATTATGTTTTTATAAATCCCATATATTATATCTATATGTAAACTGATTAAATTAGTATTGTATTATAGTAAAACTTCACAAACCGTGTATGAAGGAAACAAAGTTCTTTATCAGCTATTTACATGGTCTTTTATGCGGTCAAAACAAATGAGTAACATATGAGTATATAACTGTAACTGTGATATGAGACAGTGGTGAGATACATTGACTTTGATCATGTTACTTGAAAGCATTTTATTAATTATAGTGTGAATGAATCCTTGGGGATTGTATTGTGTAATTTATGGAATATTAAAGCTTCCATAAACCCTCTAAACCCTTCCATAAAGGGTTTAGTAAAGTAAAGTAGGTCTTTACTAAACCCATCATTCAGTTTTTTTTTTTTTACCAGTAAAGGTAGTCAGTGGCATTAAAATTGTGAGTTTAATGCTCTCCTATGGGACTTCACACCATGGTTTCTATATGCTTTAATTGTCATGTTAAATGATCCATTGTGTGTTTTATTTATACATTCATTAGTTTAATTGCTCAACAAGGAGGAAGAAAAGCACACATGCAGGAAAGTACCATGAAATTTGTTTGATCTTGAATGAGAGTCAGGTAACACACACAAACTCTTTGATGCTGGTTGCCAAGCAACACACCCCATCTTTCTGACACCTTGGGTATAAAAGCCTGACCATGTCTACCAGTGTAATGCCTTACTTTGCACCATTCATAATCACCAGTTATGTAATGCATTAGTGAGTTCACCAGACCAAACTATATTCATCTGTTGATAAAAAAAAATATTTTTATTAAGAGATTAATTTAATTTGTTTAAAAGGAGTAATAATATATTTTATGTATTTTTTTAAATAAATGGTGGAGACTTAACCAGTAATCTGTAACAGAATGGTTGAAGAATAAGGAACTTTAAATTCAAGACTGGCCTCATCAAAGTGCAAGAGCTGAAAGCAGCTGCTCCTCTTCATGAACTAAGTATCACTGAGCTGAAATGTTCCACACAGAGGGATGGGTCTGATTTGCAGCACAGCACCAATGGAATCTAAGCGGCGATTACTTCTGGTGATTCCACTGGGAGTCAGGTAACTTTTTGACCATCAATTTTTGGGTCACAGTCTTTCTTTTAACTGAAATTCATACTTTCAGACCTAATAAGACTAATAAGAACACAAACAATCGGACACATACTATATTATAATACTATAGGTACCATATTTCTTAGACACCCCTGAAATAATGATCAATATCTCAGCAGGTGTTGTGGGGGAATATGTCATATCTTGGGCATGGAACTTAGGATCAATACTTTACATCTCCCAACTCAAGCAGCCAAAGTGCTGAGAACTTTCAAGGGCAAAGGCCTGGTGCTCCTGCCATGGGCTCGTGCGTGTTGCCAGCTAATTAAAATCCGGTTGGAGATAAATAAAATAACTTGCCGGTGTTCATTCTGGCAAGCAGCAGGAAGGGGAGTCGTAACCAGCTTGCCGACAGTCTACATCAGCTGTAATATGCTGCTGTCTGTGCCATCAAAGCTCCTCGATGTTGTTATGTTAGCCTATTATCACCCAGCCAGATAATATAATCTGTAATCTGGCTAATGTGAGTTTGTAGTTTAAAAGAATTATGAGACGTTACCAGGGCTGGACTGGGATTAAAGGTCGGCCTTGGACTTTAGCCCATGTAGACCCACCACACATACATGCATTTGCCGATCTATTTGGGGGGGGGGGTTCCATTTCAAATTGTCCTGGCCCAAAGCCCCATTGGCCCACTGCAGAGATGCTCGGTTAGCCATTTGCTCTAGACAAGGTAGTGAACAGGAGCCTGTAAGGAAGGGTCTGTGACGAAGGAACCGGGACTTCACTTGGGGGAGGGCACTAGAGGAGCGTTTGACATAAGCAGTGCGGGGGGGAGGATGTTAACAAAAGACTGTAGGGGCTGTAGCTGCGTGCAGAGCTGGGCTTTGGCGTCTCGATATGTTTTATGAGAAAACAACTAAATCTGATTAAGAATAAGCAACAGATAAGATGGGAGAGATGGGAGTCTCTGGGCTGTGTACAGAATATCGCCTGTACCCCCCCCAAAAGAGGCGCTGGGAATGCACTGGATGCCCTGAGGGAATCGTAAGTCTAACATGGAAGAAACATATTTGGGAGTGATACTGCAGTCATGGATAGCAGTACGCAGCAGGGGATTATGGGGAAGATTCCAACCGCGAGGCACACATTGGCTGTCTGGCGCACCTCCTTATGTGGCAGCATTTCTTGTTGACTCATGTTTGTCGCGTTAATGACAATGGCAAAAAAACCCTTATTTTTTTTCCCCTTATGTGACTTCCACATACTGTATTTGTGAGAGAGTGTGAATAAAAACCCTTATATCTGTAATATGTAAAATACACTGTGTAGCATAATAATGAATAAAGAGTATTTCAGGAAACCACCACTCGTCCAACAAGAAAACAGAAATGCAGACCACCGGGTGAGTCATATATCTTTTACTAATTATGTATATGTATGACATACAGTGTGTAATTTAATAATAATAATAAATGAATAATAATAAATAAATGTAATACAGCACAAATGATATAGCATTAAACATTAAAAGATGTTTGATATAACATTTCCTTTTGTCATTTACATGGATAATTGTACATTATGCAATTTATTTATTACAAAGTTAATTTTATGGAAAAAACAGGGATCGGAGAGAGTTAATTGTCTTTTTATGAGGCCCTGACTCATTTTCACAACAATCTGGGAGAGTTGTTCAAAGATTTGAATTGAATTGGCCACCAGTGATTTCCAGGAAATGGCAGGTGAAACTCTTGACAGTTGTTTTAATGTTAGACCTGCTTTCTAATTTGTTCCTGACATAAATATGGAATCAAATGCGGTATCTGTCCTTCAGGCCCGAAAACCGCAAGCGTCGTCCATCAGAAATGGAAAGGCTCAGAGCCGCCGTACATTATAAAGCTGACCCGAGCCGAGACGTTTATGACATCAACTTAAAGTGTCATTCAGAGAGTAAAACAATGTTTCCATTCAAGGAAATTACTTTTCTTCTGAGATGTCCATAAGGCCTGAAGGGGTTGGATGATAGAGTGGAGAGCAGAATAAATTTGATTGAAAAAAGACAGATGTTTCACTTCCAGATAGTGGAATTGCACAGAATATGGTAACATTTACTTGGGCTGTGATATTTAACTGCTGGCCAGGTGCCTCTGTTCCTTCTCACATTGCCATCGGTGTATCTTCCTGCATCCTTCAGATTTAAAGCCGCAAAATGCATTTCCAAATCCCAGAAAGCTTGCATGGTGCATTGAATTAGCCTCATATGTTGTTAAAAGCGGGACAAGAGATCTCTGAGGGGCAAAAGCATTTACAGTGGTGTAGTAAATCTGTATTTACAGCACACTTTCAGAGAGGCTCATTCCAGCTGTAGGATCCAATCATCAGATGTGATATACTGTAAATAATAACAGACCGGGATGGACAGAATGATGGCGAGATGTGTGCATATCGGTCTATATAAGACATTCATTCAAGACAAAAGGATATAATGAGAAATGGAAGTTTCTGTAAATGGAAAATGGACGTTTCTGGAAATGCATGTGCAGTCGTTCAGATCTTCCCAGCCTTTTGCACATCTGCATGCAACAGTCAGTTTAATTAGTGCAGCTCCAGCACTGATGCTCGGAAAACAATTACCAATTACATCAGCCTGCACGAAATGAGTCCCACATGAACCTCCAGCGTATAAAAAAATCAAAGTGCTACGGTCAGGAAAAAAGAAAAAACGACACGCAAAGTGATTACATTTCCCCACAGTTCATCACACGTTGTGGAAAAAAACCTTGGAAAAATGTGTTCGTTGTCCACATGCATACTTGAAGTGACCCGCATTAACTGCAAGAGGGGTGGTGTGCAGTTGCTGTGCCGCATGAATATTATCGAGAGCACTTTCCTGTATTCGTCCTACTAGTCCTGCATATACAGCAATACTGCTGTCCAGTAGAATATCTGCCACTCAAACAAGAGGTGTGTCATTAATTAAAAGTTGGATTCTGGAAGTGTTCATTTGACCTCCCCTGCCGGCCGCTGGATGGGCTCCCCATTTGAGTCTGGTTAGGGTTAGGGCTTCCTCTGCGGGCCCTAGAGGATGGGCTCCCCATTTGAGTCTGGTTAGGGTTAGGGCTCCCTCTGCAGGCCCTGGAGGATGGGCTCCCCCTTTGGGTCTGGTTAGGGTTAGGGCTTCCTCTGCAGGCCCTAGAGGATGGGCTCCCCCTTTGGGTCTGGTTAGGGTTAGGGCTCCCTCTGCCGGCCCCTGGAGGATGGGCTCCCCCTTTGGGTCTGGTTAGGGTGAGGGCTTCCTCTGCGGGCCCTGGAGGACGGGCTCCCCCTTTGGGTCTGGTTAGGGTTAGGGCTCCCTCTGCCGGCCCCTGGAGGATGGGCACCCCCTTTGGGTCTGGTTAGGGTTAGGGCTTCCTCTGCGGGCCCTATAGGATGGGCTCCCCATTTGGGTCTGGTTAGGGTTAGGGCTTCCTCTGCGGGCCCTAGAGGATGGGCTCCCCCTTTGGGTCTGGTTAGGGTTAGGGCTTCCTCCGCGGGCCCCTGGAGGATGGGCTCCCCCTTTGGGTCTAACGCTTGGATAAAGGAGATACTAACTCATATTTTGCCAGAAGAAGAAGTTTTTCACATGTTGTGAGGAGCAGCTATAGGGGCAGGTGGGTCATCCCTCTCAGCAAGCAGATGGCTGCAGTAACGTGCACGCCACAGGTTGTGTCACGTGGATATGGGATTCTAGGGGCTGTTACCATTTCTGCAGTGTATGTGCATTTCTATCCCAGTGGGAGTGGAATCTCCCAGAATGGCAATATCTCGACCCATGGGGCACAGGCGGTTTACTGGGAATGAGAATGAGGTAAGCCCTATGTCACAGCTGTCCCGGCCACCAGATGGCAACCCAATTGAATACTTATGGGAGACCTTGGAGTTCCAGACTTTATTGATGTGCATTGAAAGTGTTCAGTCTTAACAAGTGAATTTCAGACTTCTCGGCTAATGGAACCTATGGCATGAAATTTAATCACACCGTCATTTTGGGCAGTAATTAATAAGATTCACATTGTGCAATCACCCTTCTAAAAACTGCTAAATAAGAAAGTCCTCCACAATTGTGTAAGAAGTTTGATGATGATTGTCTAACAGCATATCTGCTTGAATGCTTTAAGTTCCAAAAGATAATAGCAATCTTACATGGTTTGTTGATTATTTATTTTCATATATCTGTGTATGCTTTTTAGAGTCTGATATGAACTAAACGTAGGTTTCTTGCTATATGTTTCAGGGTAATCAGTAGGCTTTCCACAACTGCACAGATGACGCGTGATTAATTGTCATTGTTGACACACCACAGCGCGCAACAACAAAATGTGTCCTCTGCATTTAACCCATGTGACACAGCAGGGGGCAGCTACGTGAGCGCCTGGGGAGCAGTGCTTGGGGATTGTACCTTTCTTAGGGTACCCCAGCGGTACTTGAGGGTCGGGGACTCGACCCGGCGGTCTTTCGACTATACAGTCGCGTCCCTAACCACTACCCCACCTGCCTGCCCCTGTACTGCCTTCCATGAATTTAGCAGAACCCCACAAAATTTGTCCCGCTCTTAAATTCTTCACAAAATGTGAAAGCCATTACCTGACAACACTAATGCACGGCGAAGTGCCGTGAGAAATGGCTGACAGATACTCGTACAGGAAGCGGTAAAGACCCACCCTGTAGACATCCACATAAACCAAGTCTGAGCCCAAAAAGCAAACAATAAACTGCGCTGATAAAAAAAAAGAACGGAACTGTAAAGCAGAATGAGACTTAGGTGCACTGATCGTATAAAACAAAGAAAAAAATGTCCAGTCAAGTGATCATTATAATCATGAGCTTTTAAACACAGCTGGAAAAAGAACTTGCATCATTTACAAGCAGATGTATGAGGCAAGACTGGAATACATGACTGTTAAAGTACTGCCCCACAATAATGGATTCCCCCACTGCAGAACACGCAAATAACCTGTTATGAAAACAGATAAAATGTGTTTCGGCTCTTTGGCTTGAGGCTGAAGCTTTTTTTTTCCTCAAGGTAATTTTCCCTATAGTTTGTAAATTAAAGATTAAGGCAATTTCCTGTGGTTTATTGTGCGTAAATGTTTATTCGTTAGTGTTTATTCGAGATCAGACTCCATGCTTTAATTACGCATATTCTGTCATACGGTAAATGCAAATCATTCTAGTAAGAATGAATTTCCCCCTGATCGATAAAGTATATCCCATCTTATCTTATTAGGCATGATATGTAAGCTTAGGGTGACCAGATAATCCCTGTCATCCCGGACGCTTTGCGTTACTTCAGGTTTCACAAACTACTTTAAATCTGAAAGGCTCCTGTGCCTGGCTAAATAGTTCAGTTCTTCTTGTGCTTTGATTGGTTTGTTTCCTTGATTGAAAGACCCATCCAGCTGTTTCACATTAACATCAGTGATACGTGCATGATTATAGGAGGCTGACCAATCAGCATGCGGCAAGAATGCAGCGCTTAAGTGAAATCTGGGTCCTTTTAATTGAAATGTTAGTTTACAAATCCTGTCCCAGCTCAAAGTATCCGGGGTGACATGGATCGTCTGGTCACCCTACGTAAGCTGGCATTACATTAGCCTGACATGTAGCACAGTGTCTTGCTCTACGCCTCTTCTCCAGGTTCCCATTTTATATTCAAGAAGGATTCCAAATTACTTCTAAGGGCCTATAAAGCACTTAGCTTACCTAAGCTTGTTAATTACGTCGCGATCTATAATTAGTATAAATACAGTTTTTTTTAGTAAAGTCTTCAACTGTAGGTCTCCCTGTCTTTTGAATTTTCTCCATGCCAATGCATGGGATATATTTAAATCTATGATGAACACCTACTATTTCAGCCTAGTTTATCCATAGCTAGTTTAATCTGTCTTACCTCAAAGATGGCCATATGTATATGTTTAAGTATGTCTGCCATCATTCTCACCCACCTATCATCTCATAGATGAAGGTCAGGCAGCCTCCTTATGCTCCTCCAGGTCCGCGCGCAAGCCAAGCATCCACCGAGCACAAGCTGCAAGGTCTGAAACCTCGGCCCACGCCGCAATCGGAGTGACAGGACGGGCGACCCGCTGAGCGTCGCTGGCTGCACGCAGGCCAAGCAGATGCTCAATGTTCCACTTCTAAATTTAGTGCTAAGAGCACAGATTTCTGACATGTATGACATGACTGGGGGGGGTGAGGGTTGGGAAGCCTGCTGGCCTTGAACACCCTGGGATTTTGGGATTTTTGCCCTATAACTACAGAAATATTTATTCTTCCATTTCCAGAATTTTCACCACTCTCAGTTTTAATATTGCACGACGTTATTTGTTATTAATTGGCTCGTTGCCAAATATTTGTTAAATATGTTGTCTAATAGTGAAGCCTTACCCCCAGGGTTGTGAATTCAATTCCCACCCCAGTTCCCTGTGTGTAGAGTTTGCAGGTTTTCCCCATGTCCACATGGGTTTTCACCAGTTTTTCAAGTTTTCCCCCACAGTCCAAAGACATGTACTCAGGTAAATTATTGCCGTAGATATCCATTTTGCATGACTGTTTGCCCCGTGGTGGATGCAGCCAGGGTGAGCCCTCCCTTATCCCTTGAGGGATAAGATCCAGGTTCACTGTAACTCCAAAAAAGATAAGTGGCTATGAAAGATGAATGGATGGATGGTTGGTTGGTTGGTTGGTTGGACAGATGGATGGATGTTGAATGGATGGATGGATGGTTGGTTGGTTGGACAGATGGATGGATGTTGAATGTATGGATGGATGGTTGGTTGGTTGG
>JAODKM010000038.1:9450710-9465156 GCA_026780845.1 Petrocephalus sullivani
TGGACAGATGGATGGATGTTGAATGGATGGATGGATGGTTGGTTGGTTGGTTGGACAGATGGATGGATGTTGAATGGGTGGATGGATGGTTGGTTGGTTGGTTGGACAGATGGATGGATGTTGAATGGATGCATGAATGGACTGAAAGTTTAGCCTTGGATACCTTCCTTTTTTATTATCTGTTTTTTTTGTTTGAAACACCAAGTCAAAGTAAGACAGAGGAGAATGACAGATGATGCGATGCTTTGGTTCTTACCCAGTAGGTATGCAGGCATATCCACATCAAGAATGTGTACAGGAAACCTACCACCCTCCTGATATTATTACATTATTATTATTATGTTGTACATTCGCCCTGAAAATATTAGAGAACAATTAAAAAAAAACTAAACAAAACAAGTCTTCCTCCAGCAAAGAGACAGACTTGATTGAATCTGGTGCCACCTAGGGCAAATAGTCTGTTTTCTCGTTCAATCGGAACAGCGAAGTGACACAGGAGCGCCGTCGGCACGGAAACCAGTGACGTACAGGAAGAGGAGCGATGAGGAGAACAGGGAGAGACGGAGAGTCCGGGTCCCAGCACCGTCACAGGTAAAGATGTCTCGACTGGGAGGACTGTCTGCAGTCACACAGGGATGTCATTTGATACGCCTGTTTCCAGAGAAGGTGACGGAACAAACAGACAGTGTCTGTCTTCGGGATGCTTTTGGCAAAACGCAAAAGTTCTGTACTTGGAGTTCAGAAGTTCAGGCAGCAGTATATGAATGCCTTGGACTTTTTTCGACCTCACCTTGTCTACTTTTGTCTCAGCCAGCCCACCCCCCACGGAAACCTAGTTGCACTTCTTTGTGTCCCACAAAGGTGCCAAGATGAAGTTCTCTTTCCCCATTAACACAGCGATTTTATCCATCTGCACGCTTGGAAACCACAGCAGTTTTATTACGCCTGACTTTTGTCATGTTTCATTGTCATTTGAATGCCAATTCATTTGCATTTTCTCACAAGGGATTTAGATTTGGGAAGCTGCTGAAGACAGATTTGTAGAAACCCACACTTTACCATCATATAGTATCCCCCAAGCTCTAATAAAGCTTTGTCTTTTGGAAGTTTTATTTCACACTGTATCTCTAGAAACAAATGAGGAATTATTTATGGAATCCCGTAAATCCCATTGTCAGGTCCAGTATCTGCATAGAAGCAAAATGTTTATGTTGGAGGCACGAATAGTCTCAGAATTGGTCACTTTCGATGCTGACAACAACCTCTGGATGCCCACTATTTACTTTGACCTGTGCTACCACATGGGATCAGAACAACAACGCTGCAGAACAACCCAGAGAGTTGCCATTCCATTTCACAACCACCCCACACACAGCACATCACGTATGAAGCATGTAAGGACAGTTATGCAATGCGAGAATTTAACCAGGTACTACAGTCTTACGGTTATGTTTGCTGTCAGCTCCTTTGATTAGAAGGTCACCAATACAAATTCCATGGCTGGCATTGGGATGTCACTGTTAGACCCTTGAGTGAAGCCCTTAGCTCCAGTAGTTATAAGAACTGCCTGACCCTGCCGTATCATCCTCACGCGTGTGATGCCTTGGATGAAACTGTCTGTTAAATAAATTCACTTGAGCCATGCCTTGTGTTTGTGCCTCTATGAAGCTTTGGAACATGCAATGGCTCTTTCAGATGTTAGAGCTCATTAATGCTGGTGATAAGGATGTGTGTTCCTCAAACGGTCCTGCAGGATGCACGGTTATGGCTCAACATCATGAATATTGTAATTCCAGCAGGAAGGGCTCGGGGAGAATTGTCTAGGCGTTCTGCAAATAAAGGAGAGCTGATTAAGACAATCTCCCCCTCCAGCAGGAGCTACGTGTCCTGCGCCCCTCCTCCCGAATATCAATCCCACATGCAATAAATGCTGGCACAGCTGTGAGCAGTTTTTCCAGACCTTCTCTGAGGATGAAGGTGATTAATCGTCATTGTTGACTCACCACAGTACGCAACAACGAAAAGTGTCCTCTGCTTTTAGCCCATGTGACATTGTGACACAGCAGGGGGCAGCTACGTGAGCACCCGGGGAGCAGTGCTTGGGGAGGGTACCTTGCTCAGGGTACCTCAGTGGACTTGCAGGTCGGGGACCCTAACCGGCAATCAATCATTTACGCGGCTGCGCCCCTAACCACTACACCACCTGCCGGCCCCAATTGATGAAGAGCAAGATCCTGTTAGAGTTTAGCCCCGTAACTCTCTGCAGCAACAGCTTCGCAAATTTTAATCATAAGAAACCAACAGAAGAACAAGGCAATAAAAGTGAGAACTGTGAGCGTGGCTGCGATCCATGTAAGAAAACCTTCAACATCATAATCTAAGACATTAGGTTGTGAATTTTATGTACAGAAAAACCTTGACTCAAAGCAATACTTACCACTGATAATCATGCTTATTTCATGTTCAGAATGAGTCAACCATTTACTATAAAGCATACATTTTTAATAATAATAAGGTTTGCTGTAATGCAGTTAAGATATAAGAGTCATTGTTGTTTAAGTGCATAGCTCAGTTTAAATGTGGAAACCCTGAGTTAGGGTAGTCAGAGTGAATGTGCAGTATATATAGTGACAGAGAAGACTGAATAGAGATGTTATCATTTAAGGGCAAGGTCAACCAAAGATGGACAAGAGTTCTGAAGTCACTGCCCACTGACGTCATGCTAGCTTGATGATATCATTAGTACTTGTCCATTTCATGCTTCATAATGATGTTAATAGCCAGTCATCAGTTGGGGGAAGACCTGTGGACCAAATACACTTTAAAATTATCAGAGTCACTGTGCCACAAACAGCCCGTCCTTTTAAACATTTTCCAATTTGTCCGCTACACACATATTGAGAACTTATTAACTATAAATTCAAACCGTCCCAACTCCTGCACACATTCTGTAAATCAGGTCTACAGGCCGTTACATTTCCTACTAAAAGCACAAAATATTTTCTGACATATTTCGCTAAAGACGTCTTTTCTTTCCACTCGTCCTGTATGCTACATTTAACAGTGACCCGTCGGCTCGTGGGGCTGCGTAGCTACCGCAGTATTTTTAGAGCCCCGTCGGACTGATGTGACTTATGTGACTTCCTGTGGACTGGAAATTAATGAAATGTGAATGACAAGCTGGCTAACAGTAGGATTGCTTTTCGGGGAAGAATGGTTCTATTCCAGGTTAAGCACTCTGAGATTTCACTCCTCGCCTCCCTCTGTATTCACAGGGAGCAGTAGGCAGACTTTTAGCATCTTTCATCTAAAACTTTCTGAAATCTCCCTGCAAGAGCTCTCAGATCACATGCATTAAAGTAACCTTGAGTGGCACTGCTTAATATTAATACTCTAAATGCTCTATAACTAACCAGTATTATGTTATTATAAATATGTTGTATTTTTGGCCGGAAAATGTCAGATAAAATGTCCTGCAAATGTCTTACCAGAAAGGAACAAAGCATGAACTATCAGCAACGGGATTTATAAACCGTTCAGCCTTTCAAACAATCCATTAATATAGAGGGTTAACTAAGGAGGAAGATTCAGGAACCTGAGACCAGTAAAGAAATTTCTGTCTGGTACAATCTTGCCTTCTTTCTACTGCGATTTTGAGGGTCATGGATGTCCTAGGTCCTGGGTATGGTGTTAAACTGCATCTAGTACTGCAAGATTTTGCAGGGAAAAATTCAGGGGTTGGTGATGTAAAAGCCGCCATAAAAGCTCTAAACAGTTCAAATGAAGCAGACAGGACTCAGTTCTGCTCTCCACGGGAGTAGCTCTGCTGCAGCTGCTCACAGCAAGGCCACACGCAGCATGAAGGGGTGGGGGAAGCCCTCGGGACTCTCATCCCCGCCAGACAGCCAATGAAGTCAGGCTTGCTGGGCATCAGATCTGGTGTGGTGCCCGCTGCATGACAGCACTTAACTCATAGTGTGAGGTGGCCCATCCAGGTATGGGTGTGGAATGTCTTGTGTCTCTGGCATGATCACCACCTTTGTAAACTTTGCATTTCAGTGGTGGCTCTCTCTGAAATATGCAGATCGGGGAGTGGCCAGATCTCTGTATGTTGGTACTAATATTATTGGTCTGGTCGAGCTGATGGCTGCTATACTCAGGGAGTAGCCATTGCTGTGGCAGGTCAGCTCCTCCAGATGATATCCGATGTCACTCTTTTCAACGAGCGTATTATGAGACTCAGATTAAGGCACTCTCTGGGTGTCTTGTCTGTTGTCTCAGTGTGGCTCCATGTTTCTTGACTTTGCAAAAGGTCAGAGGCTGCAAATTGCTGGATCTTGGTTCTAGTGCCCTGAGCCGCCCTGTCGGACTTGTTACTCCAATACTGGAGTGGGCAGCTTCTGGAGGCTCCTACAGAACTGCAGGCTCTACAGTACCGGGAACTGAGAAGGATGCCTGGGAGCAGATAAGGGGACATTTATTAGCGCGATCTGTGAGAAAGTGACACACCATCTATGGTCTAGTGACTGACATCCTGCTTACAGAGGAGTGGAAGCAGTATGTACATCCGAATCTGTTCCTCAGACAGTCACAGTGAGAGTAAGTGATGGAACGGTCCTTACGGAAGAAAATGCAGTTTTTAGGTGAACAGAACTTAAGCCAGAAAGACCTATAATAAAACCCCCTTTAAATGCCAATCACGCGTTACCCTGAGCATCCAAATTCCTATGGTTACTAAGCAGACCTCTATGCACATTTCCAAAATATTCATTATTAGTTTTTCCAGTGATACTTTCCAAAAAGGAACTCTGCATCTAACTTAAAAAGTGGAACAATTTTAATGCTTACAAGTATTATTTCTCAACTATTTTGATTTTATACTCCGCTTATTTAACTCAAGGAATTAAATTGTTCTTCCCGTCAAATGGATTAATTTACAGGAACATAAGATATAAAGAAATGAGAATGTGACTATACAGAAGAGACCTGCAGCTAAACCAAATCACTAACAGGTACGCAGCCTACAGACGGCACTGTGTTTAGGCTTTTAGCATGTCTTCACAATAGCATTGACACCGTTATCAGTAAGGTGACCTGAAAGCCTGTAATACCAAAACAATTACTCGAGCGTGTGTCACAACATGCCACGGCCATTACTCCGTCTCCCGCACCTGTCGCTTACTTATGGCCTGGTGTTTAACTCTTGGGTGATTCTGCAATTTTACCAGCATTGAATATCCGAAGGGGTCCAGAGAACGGATCAGTTATAATGACTGATGAGACTGAAATACCCCAATTAGCAGCTCGGCATTTCATTTCATTATCAATTCAGTGCCAATACGCAGGGCTTAGAATACAGGAACAACAGGAGTTTTCCCTCTAGATACAAAAAATGTCAGATGGAACTAATTAGCTACACTATGACGTTCACAGTTCAGTTTGAACTTCTTATGACAGTGTTAAAACACGGGACTCAATAAGAAAGGTTAAATAAACAAGGCAGAGAATTTGTCATTATAATCCATTATGCAATAATGAGGCCACATTATATAAATTTACTGTCTTAGTGTGAAACACTAATGAACACCTATTCTGCAACACCAATGACACAGCACAGCAAAAAGGCCAGATATATAATTATATTATAATTACCTTGCTGATTGTCTTGGGTCAGTGCCTTATCCCATGTCTTGCCGTGGAAGAGCATCTTCTATGGAGTCTATCCAGAACGGCTTGACACACACAGCACACACTTTGGCATTAGGCATGTGACTATGGATGGAAAACATACAGAATGCTTGAGAGTCGGTTTAGCCAGCCCAATTCGAAGTGTGTATTTCGAGCAGGTGTAACTGGCCACCACATGGTATGAAATGTAACGTATACTCGATTGCGCTACCAAAGCAAGTTGATATGAAAAGTGAAAAAGTTTAGCCATTATGTAAGGAAACACTTGGTTACACCCCCAGCACAAAACAGCTTCCAAACACCAGCCAAGAATCTACTCTTGTAAAGAAGAAATGTTAGGGTCAGGGATGTGCACTTGTGATCGAAAGATTACTGGTTAGATTCCCTGACCAATGAGGTAACCTGAGCAAGGTACCGCTGCCTGGGTGCTAAATTAGCTGCCCATTGCTATATCACATATGGGTTAAATGCAGAGGACACATTTCGTTGTTGTGCTGTGGTGTGTTGACAGTTAATCACTTTCATGTATCTACATAGACTTAGACTTAATTAGTATTCACTTTCTTGGGTTTACCCATCTTCCCAAGATCACAGGTCCCTAGGCAAGGATACACCTCACCAGTTCATACCAGGACACACACAGACACACTGCTAATTAGCTTAACTACGTCTCTTTGAACTGTGAGAGGAAATCCAGAGTACCCAGAGGAAACCCACACAAGATGATGAGAACATACAAACACACACACACACACACACACACACACACAGAGGAGGTGACATTCAATCCCCCAGCCCTGGAGGTGTGAGACAACAGTCAGCCAGCCAAATGCATTCTTTTTAATACTGCGATAACTTCATTCATTCATAAAGTATAGTTCTTCTTTCAAAATGAGCCTTCACCGATAATATTTCAGTGCACCAGTGTAACTGACAATGTCAGAATGTGTGGGCCGTAACACGTCCACCACGTATTTTCCTAACAAAGGAAAATAGAAGGTAAATAGATAAATAGGCTAGTTTCAAAGTAAAAAAAAACAGTAGTGTTTGTCACTTTTAAGATTTAAGAGCACAGGTTTCTCGGAAATCGGTGTGTGTCTCAGAGACAAGCCTGCTAAGCCTTCTCCATTAAAGGCCAAAATCAATACACTCATCATTTAATCTCAACACTGTTTGGCCTCAACCCTTTGAGAAACATAGAAAAACAAAGGTAATACTATTATAGTTACTGTGATGCTGAATAGGGCGGTGAGACAAGGAGATGAGAAGGGGGCATGAGCCCTGGAGTAGATGAATGCTTAGCGCTGGGTTGTGGGCTCACACATGGGGTATGCGCTGGGTTGTGGGCTCACACATGGGGTATGCGCTGGGTTGTGGGCTCACACATGGGGTATGCGCTGGGTTGTGAGCTCACACATGGGGTATGCGCTGGGTTGTGGGCTCACACATGGGGCATGCCCTGGGTTGTGAGCTCACACATGGGGTGTGCGCTGGGTTGTGGGCTCACACATGAGGCATGCGCTGGGTTGTGAGCTCACACATGGTATTCGGTCTGTGTTCTACGGCTAATGGCAAATAACAGAAGCCATTTACGTGTTTGGTAATATCACAGAGGTGAAGCAGGCGAATGTCCTCGGCCCCTGACCCTGATCCCACCGGATATAAGCATCGGCTACAGTAAAAACATAAAACACAAAATGAAAAATGATCATCGGCTGCCTAAATAAAGAGTGAATGTCCTGCAAAGACCCTTCTTTCCCAGGTCTTTCTTCATACTTCTGCACTGGCAGTTCATCACAGTAGTTAGAAGATAAACAGCTCCTAGCACCCAAGGACAGACCTCCTTTCCATAACTGTCCAGTAAGGGTGGGAAGCCTCCATTCCCACCCCATTATAGGCAGCTGGACCAGCGTCAACCACAACATCAATATTAGCTTGAAAGCGAGCTGTCTTCTCCCAACGCCAAGCAGCTTTGTGTCAACAAACACGGTGGGGTCTTGAGGTAGAGTTTCCCAGGAGTTTAGACTTCAGAGTTCCCATTCTCTCCTGTTCCCCTTGATTTTTCTCCCTTGGTAAAATAGGGTCAAAACCAAGTTGTTACCCTTTTAGTTACATAAACACTGCTGGGAGAAGCCAAACCGTTACGTCTCGAATGAAATGCCGTGATATGAACAATGTGGAATGGATGCAGAGTAGAACCTGGGAAACAGAGAAGAGATATTGGTCAAATCTATTCATCAGCATGACACTGATAAATTAAATAAGTTTCAGGAAATTAAATGTTTCCAAGGTACTGGAAATCGAAACAAGGCAAGTGGAGAAGGGGGAGATTAAACATAACAGGTCAAAGCAATGTACTATCATAAGATAACACATAAATCATTTTAAATATTACATGACACTGATATGACAACCCTTTTGCATATTACTTTATACAGGATAGTTATTAATTTTTGCAAGGTCTCCATGTCATCAAAAGGTAATGTTTCAGCATTTAAGTTGGATGGGATAATTTCACAGATGACAGGTTTTGCGTAGCTTTGATCACACAAATAACACGAATATCTCAGGATCACTCCTTAGGTTAATCTCAGCTCGGCACAGCCATGTAACGGCACTTTTAAAACAATAAAAGTATTTCCTAGAAAAACCTGGAGTGAGGATGTTTATGTAGACTTGGCATTACCATAGGTATATCATAAGAGAGCGAGGCTGAAATGTCATTCAAGCAGCTTGCCAGAGCGTTTATAGGGCTGAGAATAACAAAACGACATTGACGCTGGAGGCACTGCCTGATCCCTGCGTTAGCGAGAGCACCACTGAGTCATTTGCACTTTAAAGGAAGTAACTAATGTGTCATTATCTTAAAGGAATTACCCACTCATTCTGTCTACCTCAGCTTTATTTGTTTATATTTCTGCACACGTTTAATTTCCATTTCCTGAGAAAAATACCTTTTTTTCCTTTTTACTACTTTATTCTATGCCACCTCCTTGTCGGGGGGGCTCTGTGGGGGCAGTTTGGTCCTTGGGGAGCGGCCAGACTAAGTGCGGTTCACATGACCGTTATGGTGATGAACATCTGGATTGGGGGCACCAGGGCCTCGCCTTGGAGCCAGACCTGGGGGGCGGGGCTTGTAGGCAGGCGCCTGGTGGCTGGGTCCATCCTCCAGTTGGCCATCCCCTGGCAGGGGAGCCATGCAGGTTGGGTACAGTGTAGATTGGGTGGAAGTAGAAGGTGGGGCCTTAACGGACAGATCGCCGGCAGCCAAGACAGGCTCTTGGTACATGGAACCTAACTCCTCTGGTGGAAATGAAGCGTGAGCTGGTGCGGGGGGTAGCGAGATATAGTCGGGCTCACCTCAATGCATGGCTTTGGAACCAAAAGCCTGGAGAAGGGCCAGACTCTATTCCATTCTGGAGTTGCCCATGGTGAGAAGCGCTGGGCAGGGGTCTACTTATAGCCTCCTGATTTGGTGCTAGTGTGTTGGAGTTCACCCTGGTGAATGAAAGGGTCGCCTCCCTTCACCTTCGGGTCATGGGATAGACTCTGTGCTTATGCACCAAACACCGCTTCAAAGTATCTGGCCTTCAGGAAGAAATTTGATCTTCCGGGGACTCCATTGTTCTGTTGTGGGTAATGACACCGAAACCTGTAGGGTGTGATTGGGAGGAATGGCCTGCCAGATCAAAAACTGAGTGGTGATCAATTATTGGACTGCTGTGCTAACTACAGTTTGCCCACAACGATTACCACGTTTGAACATAAGAGTGTTCATTAGTGCCACTGGCACCAGAGCAAAGTAGGCCACCACCTGGTGGTGAGTTGGAACCAATGGCGGGGGAAGATGCTACATAGACCTGGTAGATCCAAACACATAGTGAGGGTCTGCTGGGAGCATCTGGCAGAGGCCCCTGTCCAGAAGATCTTTAACTCACACCTCCAGCAGAATTTTTCTTGCGTTCCAAGGGAGTTGGGGACATTGAATGGCCGTGTTCCCGGATCCCATTGCTGAGGCGGCTGTGCGGGGCTGTGGCTGTAAGGTTATTGGCACCTTTCGTAGTGGCAATCCCCAAACCTGGTAGTGGTCACCAGCGGTAAAGGGAGCCGTCAGGCTGAAGAAGAAAACTTTCCGAGTTTGGTTATCTTGTGGGACTCATGAAGCTAAACATAAAGTGGCGTTGGCAGTTATTGAAGCAGAAACTCAGAGTTTGGTGAGGCCGCGGAGAAGGACTTTCAGGTGGTCCTGAACAGATTCGGGCAAACCGTCAGGTGACTGAGGCTTTACCCATGCCGTTTACAGCAGGGATGGACATCTGCTGACCTCAAATTGGGATATGGTCAGGTGGAAAGATTTTGAGGACCTCCTTATTTTCACTGATACTCCTATCCAGAACCGGCCGGAGCCTTTATGGGGCCCTAATCAGAATTTGATTTGGGGGCCCCCTCACCACCTACATAAAGATATCTTGACATTTCAGGCACTCTTGGGGGGCCCCTGGTGGCATGGGGGCTCCAAGCCGCTAGCTCTACTCCTTCCTTGGAGGAAGTACCTCTGGAAGACTGAGAGGAGGACTAGCCCATCTCTAGGGATGTGGTCGCTGAAGTAGTCAAAAAACTCTTCTATGATAAGGCTCCAGGGGTGGATGAGCTTCACCCTGAGTTCTTGAAAACTTTTGATGTTGTTGGACTGTCTTGGCTGACATACCTCTTCAAAATTGCATGGACGTTGGGACCAGTACCTTTGGATTTGAAGACTGGGGTGGTGATCCCAGTTTTCAAGAAAGGGGACTGGAGGACGTGTTCCCACTTCCCATCAGCCTCCATGGGAAGTCTATGCCAGGGTACTGGAGAGGAGGGTCCGCTCGCTGGTCAGATCCAGGAGGAATACAACACTGGACCAGCTCTTTACTCTCATTGGAGGGTTCATGGGAGTTTGCCTAACCAGTGTACATGTATTTTCTGGACTTGGAAAAGACATATGACTGTTTCTCTCAGGGGGTCCTGTGGGGGGTGCTCCAGGAATAAGGGGTACGGGGTCCATCGCTGCGGGCCATCAGGTCTCTGTGTAAACAGACCATGAGTTTAGTTTGCATTTACAGCAGTATGTTAGACTTGTTCCCGGTGGGTGTCAGACTATGTTAGGATTAGAATTTCTAAGGGTTGCCAAGGGGTGGAAGGGGTCTGGCTTGGGGGGGTCAGGATCATGTCTTTGCTCTTTGCAGATGATGTCGTCCTGTTGGCATTGTCCGGCTGTGACCTGCAGCATGTTCGGGGGACTGAGTGTAAGGCGTCTGGGATGAGGGAGCTGAGCCAGAAGCCAAAACTTTCAATTTACTCGTCGATCCACATTCCCAGCTTCACCTATGGCCATCAGCTCTGGGTGACCGAAAGAATGAGATCTTGGATACAAGCGGCAGAAATGAGCTTCATCAGCAAGGTGTCTGGGCTTCGCCTTAGAGAGTTGGTGAGGAGCTCGGACATTCGGGTGGGGCTTAAAGTAGAGCTGCTGCTTCTCTGCATCGAAAGGAGCCAAGTGAGGTGGTTTGAGCATCTATCTAGGTGTTTTGGGCATGTCCAACTGGGAGGAGGCCCTGGAGCAGACCCAGAACACGCTGGACAGATTATATCTCTTGGCTGGCCTGGGAACAGTTTGAGCTGGAGGAGGTAGCTGGTAAGAAGGAGGTCTGTGCAGTCCTGCTTAGACTGCTGCCCCCCAACCCAATCCTGGATAAGCAGCAGAGAATGGATGCATGGATGGATGGATTCCAATTACCTGTCCACCCGGACCATTACTTACATTGCAAATTCTCTTCAGCCATGAACATAAACATTATTGCGCGCTTTGCCGTGGTAAATGAATAAAGCATGAGGCTCGCTTCAAAGCTTTATGCATCCAGTGGTATTCTTGCTTATTTTTCGCTTACAAATTTCAATAGCCTCGCACCATCTCGTGTGTATTTCCGGATTTCGGCTACTCATGGCCACTCTAGTTGTCGTCCAGCGGTGCAACTTAAGCAATTCTAAACTTCTTCCCGCAGCCTTCAAGTAAAATGCGCAGCAAATACGCCAATTATATGCAGTGTGTACAGTGCACCGTGTCAGTGCGCTTTAAATGCTTCTAATGCATAACTGCTGCCCAAGGCTCTCTGTGTAGAAACTCAGCCTGCCCAATACAAATAAAATCCTATGCAAATACAATTTCTTTCTCAGAATATAATGAATGACAGTCTCTGTGCTTCATGCCACAAAAAACCCGGTATGCCCTGAGGTTTTGGCCAGCTTATTTTACATAGCGTTTTAAACTAAATTTGTTCTAGTTTTTGCAAACCATGTTACTCTAATATTCTGGAACCCTGCTTGCGTTAGCCCCCCGCCTTGCACCCATAGCCTCCGGAATAGGCTCCGGACCCCCAATGACCTTGTACAGGATAAGCGGTTTCAGAAAATTGATGGATGGATGGATGGATGGATGGATGGATGGATGGATGGGTGGATGGATGGATGGATGGATAGATGGATGGATAGATGGGTGGATGGATGGATGGAACCCTGCATCTGTACCTTAGCAGAGCTCTGTTCCATGTATACAAAAGATATAAATCCATAGATAAAAAATTAGATTAAGGGCACACATTAAATTTTTTTTTAAAGGAGCTCAAGCGGTAAAGACTAGGTTTTACGCTGCACAAGGCCGCACTCGTTTGGCCAGGTATACATGCATTACCTCATGTTTGCTATCCGGGAAATTCTGTAAACATGGCTGGTACTCCTGCACTCTTCACTGATGGCGTAATTAGATGAGCTGGAGGGAAATAAGCCTTCTGTGTTCAGACAGCATGTTCTCCAGCATCTGAGTGAAGGACAAACCAGTGAATTGGGTAGTTTGTTGGGGGGGGGGGGGGCAGCAGACAGAGCCAGCAGACAGAGAGACCCTGTGACTCACACAGCGAACGGCTGCTTCAGTACAGCTGGCAGACTCGAGCTTGGGTGCCAAGACACACGGTAATTGTGATGTTAACGAATCCCCCACTCTCGATGCAACTTTCTTATCTATATATTTTAATAGTAAAACAATAGGCATTACCAAGTATTATTACTGTTGTTCTGGTGCTGAAGATTCAACATTTAACACTTATTCATTACAGGCATACATGTAGTTACACAGACACGACATTCCATGAAATGCAAATCTGCTTACTCCTTAGATTATGAAGCAAGATAACAGTTAAACAAAAAACAAATCAAAACGTAAATTAGATGAAATGCTTAAAAGTTGAGAGAGGTGGCATATACATGTATATATATGTTATAATATTTGTACTTTGTACTTGTATATGATTTTATAAGAATACAACAATTGTGTATTATTTATAAGTCTATAGTAGGATCAAGCAGTTGTGGCATTCATTATAATAAAAGCTATTATTTAAAAAATAATATGTAACCAGAAACGTATATTTGTACACAGATTAATTTGAATCTAAATAACAGAACATTACTAGGAATTTTTTTCAAGGGCATTTCACCGTTGATCCTTTTATTGCATTTATTGCCGACACAAACTCAAGGTGTCGTTTTGTACTTTACGGAACACTAAATGAGTTATGGAGTTCTTAACCCCTCTGGAATGCCATGGAACGAGGCAAATATATAGATTTTTTAAAGACCTTTTAGTGCGTCCATTGTACATAAGTCTGTGAAGGTTTACTTAAAGGCTGCATTCATTAATTATACAATGTGGCCATTTCTGGAGACTAGAATGTGCCTGCCTAACACTGCTGTATCTTCCAGTGCCCCAATAAATCTGACAGACATCTCTTAGTGTGTGTGTGTGTGTGTGTGTGAGAGAGAGAGAGAGAGAGAGAGAGCGATCAAACAGTCCCCCACAGACTAAATGTCACCCACAATGTGATAAAAACCTGTTATTTTGACATTGTGGGGACCTTTTTCAGCTCCCCAGAAGATCTGTAAATGCAATACAAAATGCTAAAAGTCTCTAATTTTTTGGGTTCTTATAGATAAGGTTAGGGACGGGTAGGGGTTAAGATAGGATTACAGTTTTCCCCATAAAAATTAATGGAGAGTCCCCACAAAGATATAATTACAAATATATGTGTGTGTGTGTGTATGCATTTCACTTGCATGAAATGAGTGGACCTTCATGTTGAATGCATGTTTATTGACTACATATACCATTATATATTATTATAAAGAAAAGCTATTATTTCACCATTAAGGGGATATCAATATATCCCATTATTAACACTGAGTTTTGATGGCCCATTTCTATACCAGCAAGAAAGAGCAGCAGGTGGATCATCTACAGAGCACAGTACCTGAAGGGGCCAGGAACTCCACAGTCATGTTTCATTCATTCATTTGTTCCCGTCTAGGTAGCCGTGGAGCTGCTCTGTGCCAGCTCCTCAACGGGGCAGGCTCCACAGGCTAGACACAGATAGGACCTCAAATTAGCCAAGGTCTACGGATTAAAGAAGCAACAAAGCAGATGTGAATGATTAAAGATAAAGGCCGCGGCCACTAATCCTGGAAATGAAAGAGTCACTGAAGCGGCTATTGGTGAGGAGGGCGCTCACCAATAATCCATATTGGAAGTGCCGCCAATGACTTATTTTAAGGGCAGAGCCGTCTCAGAGAAGACGACGGCCAAGTGCTGCCGACGTGCGGAGCAGTTTGCCTAGCAACGAGCGTGCCAATGATTTCATTAAGGAAAAGGGTGTACTTCCGTGGCGGTGTG
>JAODKM010000038.1:9473743-9490179 GCA_026780845.1 Petrocephalus sullivani
TGTGTTCCCACCTGTCTCTCCCTCTTTCTCATGCTGCTATAGCCAGATCTGCTGGAGCCTAGATGGATATTGCACTTGATCACTTTGTTTGCACTGCCTCTAGTTTCCTCAGCTCTGGCTAATACACTATTTTCTTACTTCCCCCCACCCTTTCTGGGGTGTGCTGTCTGGAGACCCATGAGATTGAAGAATTTATACCTCTGCTGTCTGCAAGACCACTACCTCTGCTTCCGGCGACTCCCCTCCTGCCTGCCTGCCCTTTGCTCCTGGGATGCCTCTCCTTCCTTCCCTGTGCCACTGTTGATCTTGCCATCAAGCATCAAGCCCCCCGTGCCAGCAACTGTCTGCCCCTGCATAGAGACTGAAATTTCAACCCATGTATTAACTTAGTTCTATCATCTTGTTTTGTTTGACTCCTCTGCCGGCCCCTGGAGGATGGGCTCCCCCTTTGGGTCTGGTTAGGGTTAGGGCGTCCCCTGCCGGCCCCTGGAGAATGGGCTCCCCCTTTGGGTCTGGTTAGGGTTAGGGCTTCCTCTGCCGGCCCCTGGAGGATGGGCTCCCCCTTTGGGTCTGGTTCCTCCCAAGGTTTCTTCCTTCTAGGGAGATTTTCCTTGCCACCATCGCCTTTGGCTTACTCACTGGGGGGTCTTTACGTGGCAGAAATGTAAATTGCATTGAGATTCAGCTCTCTGCGATGGTAGTCAGCTCCTCTCGTTCGCTACAAAGAATCGGCTCTTAGAGCTGGCTCGTTTGCGAACGACACATCACTACTCACTGCCACCTTCTGCAACTGGATCCGAAACTTCCTGACAGGTCACACAGCCAACATGATTGTTGGGGAAGCTGTGGATAGCATCAGCAGCTTTAAGTTCCACAAAGTCACCCCCTCCACAGACCTTAAGTGGCCACAACACACTGCAGCTACTGTCAAGAAGGCCAACCAGCAACTTTCTCAGACATCTAAGGGGGCCCAGAATGTCACATACACAAATCTCCATTTGTGACCCTTAGCTCAGACGCCAAGCATTGCTCTCAACTTTACATAGACCAGTGAATCATAACATTTAAACCACCTGCTTGATATTATGTAGGTCCCCCTTGTGTCACAAAACAGCTCTGACCCATTGAGGCATAGACTCCGCAAGATCTCTGAAGGCACAAGATCTTGTTGGCAGAAGATCCTTAAAGTCATATAAGTTGCAAGGTGGGGCCTCTATGAATTGGCCTTGTCTGTCCCACAGATATTAGATTAGATTGGCATCTGGGGAAAGGAACTTATTCAGGCTCCTAAAACCATTCCTGAATATATATATATATGTTTTTTTTTTTTTTTTTTTATTAGGCCACTATTGTTGGGGAATAATGTTGCCATGAAGGGGTGTACTTGGTCTGCAACAATGTTCAGGAAGGTGGTACCAGTCAAAGTAATGTGACAGAAAATGTGAAATTAAGAATATCACACTTAAAAGGTAGTTGGAGCTTGCTACTGTGACTGCTGCCAGAGACCTCAGCTTGGGGGCTCGCTCAAGTCGAGAGATATGTTATAGGCCTGAAGGTGTGAGGACACACAAGAATGTGCTGCTCGGGTGCGATGTTAGAATCAGCAAATGCATGAGGCACAAGACGAAACCACAGACTAGGTTATACGTATACTTCTTTGGAAATAGTTGGTTGCCAAATACCTAGAAGCCATCAATATAGACTGTGAAAGAAGATGTAGAGATATTAGAGATAAAGACAGAGGAGGGGGTCTGAAATAAAGGGGTATAAATGTAAAGACAGACTGAGCAGGCTTTGAGCGAGGGCCCTTAACTTGGGAGAATCTTAGCTGCTTTGTCTGAGCTCTTTCAAAATATTAAATGAGAACTCTGAAAGGGAACCTAGGTTCTTGTCTTTGATTCAGAATACGCCTGTCTGAAAAATGTATTCATAGTAACATCCACATGAATGCCAGGACCCAGGGCTTCCCAGCAGAACATTGCCCAGAGCATCACCCTGCCTCTGCCAGCTTGCCTCCTTCCCATAGTGCATCCTGGTGCCATCTCTTCCCCAGGAAAATGACACACACACACCCAGCCATCCACATGGTGTAACAGAACATGTGACTCATCCGATCGGGCCACCTTCTTCTATTGCTTCATGGTCCAGATCTGACGCTCATCTGCCCATTGTTGGTGCTTTTGATGGTAGACAGGGGTCAACATGAACACTGACTACACAGCCCCATATACAGCAAGCTGAGATGTACTGTGCTTTCTGACATATTTCTATGACATTAACATTAAAACGAGATAATCAATGTTATTCACTTCTCCTGTCAGTTGTTTTAATGCGATTGGCGAAGGTGCGTATGTCTCAGAGGAGAGCAGGGTGGGATTTGTGAAAGGATGAGTTCTTATGTTGCTGTTTGCACACTTGCAAAGTGTAAATAAAAAGCATTATTATCATCATCATTCCACAGGTGTGCTGTGGAAACCGTCCTCCCAGGCTGCGTAGCATCCTGACACGAGAGCTACTCAGCACAGGACCAAAGGCACTACAGCAAGCAGGGAAAGCGTTACAGGGCGCGACAGGCACACTATTCCCAGCAGCTTAGGGCATTCACACCTCACTAAAAAACTCAGAATGTCTGAAATCTAGAGTGGGAGGCTTGCTGGTGGGCATTCTGGAGGAATGACTGCCGAGACCGGCCAGAGACTTTATGGGGCCCTAAGAATTTAATTTGCCCCCCCCCAGCAGCACAGGTGCTTAACTATTACTGGTGCTTGATCATTTCATAGCTTAGTTACCTTATGCCTTTGGCTCTGATTACTGCACGTTAGGAAACACACGCCACTATCCTGGTTTCTGGGTCATGCGCACAGCGCCATTTAGCACAAAGTCCTGGAGTCTGCATTCATCATACATCACATAGGATTTGGTGCCTTTAACACGCAACCCGTGTTTGTACATTAAAATATAGTTCATGCTTAATTACCATTTCATTGGTATTTATATATTTTTCTTTTGCTTAATAATACATCTTAATTCCGTGCATTGTATTCAATGTATTAAAACGGCTACCCCAATCCGTATTGAATGTGAATATAGAAAATGATAGACTTGAAATGACTTGAAATTATGCCGATGCCAAATGATTTATTAATGTACAAATTAATCCATCCATCCATCCAAATTCCTACCACTTAAGCAGCAAACGTCACGGTTTAATAAATAAACCTGGAGACCTGCAGTTGTAGTTTTGAGTAATAAAATCAGGAGTACTTATGTGACGCACACACACGCGTCAGCTTAATGAGAATAAATAGTTTGCTTCATCTGGATGAAAGCAGTAAGAATGTGACATTCCCGAAGGGCAGCGCCGTCTGATAGCGTTACGGGGCGTGTTCTGCCGAGTTCTGCTGCCTTGTCGAAACATGCTACTGTAGCGCGAACCGACAGCTATGTCTATCGGTCAGTGGTCCCGCTCGCTCGCCCTGGCCGGCTTCGATAGGTAGCAAGAAATGACAGAACACCGGACCCCAGGGCAGTCCGTCTGCGGAGCTGATCACTCTGACAGACAGGCGTGAAAATGAATGATCTGCGCACTGACTAGTCAGAAACCTTTCTACCATTTCATTCCTATCCATTTATTAACAGTTAATAACTATGCCTTTGCTACATCGGCCAAGCCTTGTTGTTTGGCAAACAACAGGAAAACTTGCACATAGTTTAAAAGGTAACTGCAATTTTAATGGTCTTGTGTGTATGTTAATAGCCTGTGATTTTCCAGTACAGTGGTAAATAATATAAAATAACAAATATAATAGATAAAAATAAATGAAACACTTTGAGGTGTGTTAAAAATGAAGTACCCTATATGAGAAAAGCGAACAGAAAGTGGTGGCCCTTGAGTGAAGGCGGACGCTGCGCTATGACGTCACTGAGATGCAAATGACGCGTGACGTCACGAAGTGCTTTCTAGCGACTTTGTGGGTACGGCTCCGCGACGTCTTGCAGGAAACCCTTGGCAGCGCTGGCTAAGAGGCGGGCCGGTAAGTCAGTCACGCCGGGAGATGGCAGCCGACGCTCGCGAACGCCGGGTAATGCCCGGATATAATCGCGATCGGTACGGCGGTGGCCAGTCGGCTTGACGCGAGTCCCCGAAAGCGGTCCTCTGCTCCGATCCCGACTCGCCTCCAGCGCCGCTTCTTCTCCGGGGGAAAGAGCGGCAGCAGACGGAACGGCATCGTAGGTAAGGAGATTCGGGTCACGGCTCGATCGCGGGAGCGGCGCGTCCGTCAGAGCGAAAGGCGGTGCTTGTGCTGCTTTTCATGCCCACACTGCTCCGTACTGCGACCCGCTCACGGTGCACTTGGTGTCGGTGACCGATCGGCGCGGTAGCTGGGCCTGAGCGTCTCATACCCGCATAAATGGCAAACCACCGCTTCCTCTATGACAAATGGCGAGCACGGCGCGCTGTCAGCCGCTCCGAGAGGCGGAGGGCAGTGCGGAGTGCTGGCGGGCGGGTCATGTGACCGCGGGTGGTCATGTGACCATGTGACCGCGGGCGGGTCATGTGACCAGGGGGGCCGCGTGCCGGAGTGATGCCCGCACTAACAAACGGCATGGCGCGTATATGCGGGCGAAGAAGCGACGATCGGCGCTGTTCCCGGGCCGCTGTCCGTGCACTTTAAGCGGAGATCTGAACAGAAACCTGTCATTGCTGTGTTTACGCGCGCAATGAAAATGACAGCCATGGAATACTTTATGGCTGACCCATGTGGACCCATGGGCAATTACTGAACGATTTATGAAGCGGGACAGACAAAGAGCAAATGTAATTGATAGCGCCACAGTCAGATATTTGTTGTTTTTTATGTACAGACATCAGTATCAGCCAGCAGATTGTTAAACAGCCAGTACTAGTGACCCCGTATAGTTTTCTCCTATCTAAACATCTTATGGAGAATCCCACAGCAGACCCTTGACAGCCATCATACCGAGTCATGACTGCTGGTCTGCAGAACTGAATGTCTTACTGTTTATGGTGTTTCAGTACGACAGGCGAGCACAGCCTCAAGGAGACGGCTCTTCTCCGCTGTTTGTCCAAGTTCATTAGAAAGTACTGAAGCTAATGAATGCATTGTAATTTTAAAATGCCTTTCCAAGAATATGACCGATGAATAAACCTGGAAACCTACTGTTATAGTTTAAGTAATACAATTCTCTGAATGTCACATGTGGGGAAAATTCAGGTCCAGAAATCCAGACCAAGACGTTGTTTCAGTGGAGTACTGTTTGAACTGAAATTTTCACTTCTGCTTAGTGGCATAAAAATTATTTGCTTGTTCATTAGCTATTAAATTTATTAAATTTACATTAAGATCAATTTACATCTAGCCTATATACACACATCTGTGTGATGTATATCCCCGTCTGATGTAAACTGAATGTTTCTGAACTTAGTCAAATTTGTTGACTGTTCTTTTGCAAATACCACCCGACTCGGCACATTGTTAAAAAGTTGACCTGAAGAAAACGTTCAGCAGCTGGGACTCCTGGCCTGTAAAATTCCGCCAGCCAGACACACATGAATGACACTGTTCTTCAGAGACCTGGCTATGAACTTTTTCTCTCCCGGATCCCCAAGCAACATATGGAATCAATATTGACCCCCCCCCCCCCCCCCCATTAACCTACATGCTTCTACTGCTTTTTCTTGTTGTTGGGTCACCCTATGGGCAATATCATCCTGTTGGTTGACTGCTGAAAATAGGAGGCCTCGCTTGGGAGCCCCTTCGCCCTCGGGAAAGCAGGCGGGCGTAGCAGTAGGGCGTTGCAGCCATCTTCCTCTATTCTCGGCTGCTCGTCAGTGGGCTATTGTAACCATCTGACATACAGGATATCTCCTGCCACTTATAAGCCCTCTCCAGGCCCCCCTTCCCGTGTCTGTCTCTACTGCAAAGGCAGGATTTGTCTTCTTGGAATGGGCAGCCTGAGGCCCTATGTCTGCTATGTGGGCTCTTATGTGTGTATGTGTTACTTTTGCGTGACACGCATTTGAATGGCGACAAAGACCTTTGTTTTGCAGGTTTCTGGGGAGGTGGGTCATTTATGGGGCCTGCTGTTGAACTGTCTTTGGTGGGGGGGGGGGACATTTTGCCCTTGCTGCTTTTCTAGCTGATGCTTTGAGTCATTGTGTTCCTGCATAAATCCTGCATAAAACCTTCACAGGTGTGTTTTGAGAGGCTTTGACAGCAAGTGATTCTCTATCATGGCTCTCTTTCAGGGAGTAAAGTCAGTATTCGGAAAGCTATTTACTTCAAAAATGTTTCGCAATTCTACATACTATCTGAAATTCAGTTACTAAAATCATGAACTGAACTGTAAAATTTGCCCGCTAGGGGTGAGGCTGGCGGTAATTTTCTGTAACCACACCCTCCGGGACCATCCGTGACCCACCAGTGTAGAAACACTGCTCTAAGTAATCAGCTGATGCTTTAGCGCTGTTACTCTGTGCGGGTTAGTTAACTCCCCGCAAACATTAGAAATGCTTGAAATTCCAGTCTCTGCATTTCCTCTTCATCTTGTATGAGTAGCTTGTGAGGGGAGCCGCATTGAGTCTGGTCACCCAGAAAACTGGCTGCACATTGCATCTGCATCCTCTTCATCAGCCAGCAGGCCCTGGCCAAGGCTACAGTGATATTCATTTAGCAGACACGTTTATACAAAGCGCGTCATGTTTTTAAGAGGTCAGACAATCTCTTGGGCAAATAGGCCCTCGCTCAGGGGAGCAATGCTACAGTCACTCTTCCGACCCTGGGATTTGAGCTCACGTCAGGCTCCTTCACAGATGCAGGGTTCTAACCCTCTGAGCCACACACTACTTGCTAGTGCATGAGCTGTTTATGTGTGTGCATTTCTTTTATTTCAATAAATGTTTGATCTGTTTTATGTTTTCCCACTTCTTTGCCACTAAAGACTGTACAAAAAATATTTTGCCACGACAAATTTGCAGTTTTATGTACGCCTGTGCGATTTGAAAACTCAGCCCTTCACTGAAACGTCCTCGTCACTCGCAAACTGTATGTGTGAAAATGAGCCGATGTGTTTGGCCGTCGCCGTCCTAATCTGTCTGTGTGGGCTGCGTAACAAGCCTGTTTTGAAGCTGTTTTTAACAGACTCGGACAATATTGTCCAACGGGATGGTGTTCAGTACGTTAGCTGGAACTGCAGGAAGCTCTGCGGGCTGGCTGTCACTCTTCTTGTGCTTATGGCAAAGGGTTCATGGTAACTGATGGGAATTACTAAGCAGTCTACTGTACTGTAACTGGACCAGTGCTATGTGCTTTTGGAATGTTCCTGTAAGAGGGGGAGCATGTAGGGGGTGCTCTTAAGCGACCGTGGCATATACTGATTTATAGTACTATATTCCAGTTAAATGTTGAATGAACTGGATTCTTCTCACACTGAGAACCAAGTGATCTCTGAAGTATCCGCAAGGCTGAGAAAGGGTCAGTGTAAAAGCCTTGGTGTGTAGGTGCAGGGCTGGGCTTGGCCACTAGGGGTTTATGGCTCATTGAAAACGATGATTTCATTGATTTAAAAACAGGTTAGGAAAATTAGCGTTGCTTTACTCATTGTGAATGTTTCCATAATATCCTTTTTTACGAACAATTTTACTTTTTTTTTTCCGGTTCCATTTTGTTTGGTCCATGGTATCCCAACACACTTCTGAAAACTCATACCATTATTACGCCTTTTTATTTCGAACCTGGGCTTTGATTGACATTTTATTAATGGTCTGTGAATGTGCTTGTAACTTGGGCTGGGTTTCCTACGTGGCAGAAGTTTCCAGAAAGACGTCAGCCGTCTTATATTTCATCCTGGTTTCTCAATCAGTCAGTGACCTTTGAAAAAACACCATTTATTTTCACAGTGTCCCCCGGAAAAGTGGGGGACCTAAACCTTCATGGTCACCTGCCGGAGTAGCTCATGGACGACGGGGCGTTCCAGACTGACGGAGAGGTTGGAGAGACAGTGGCCAGTCACAGTACCGTAGGTCAGGCATCCAGTCATGATGGTCACAAGGCGGGGCGGGAAGTCCTGATGACTGACAATCGGGAGGGAGACCCGGAACCACAGGAAGAACGTGGTAAGTCTCACAGGAGACCACGCTCGCTACAGCTTGAGCTGGTTGGATGGAAGTCCTCGTCAGGTAGTGTCTGTGTCTCAGGGGCTAAGCACCCAGTCTTTAAAGTAATAAGAAACCTTTAGCCACCCCCATATCCACACAGAAAATTCTCTTGTAGCATGTAAACAGGACCCAATGTTTTGCAGTGCAGAAGACTCTTCCAGAAATCGCATGGTGTGTGTGTTATTATTACATTGTGGAGACCTTGCTGATAACAAATGCTTTACATGGTCTGTACTTTTCTGTAATTGCTTGTATAATGAAAATGGAAACCTAAGCAAACAAGATGTAAGGAGTACCAACGCAGTGCAAGAGAACGGAAAATGATCTCCACATCTCGGATTCCTTAGACAAGTCACCATTTGTCTTCAGAAGGCCATCTTTTGATAATCACTTGACAGACTCAAGGCATTTGATAAACCTGTTCCAGCAAAGATGTCATCCAGCTCTTCTGTGGCCATTCCCAGAGGGGCAGGACTTTGCTCTGAACCTCCTGCAGTGTCTGACCTGTTCTGTCAGACTGAGGTGTGGACCGGCTAAGCTAGGTCACTAGTTTGTTGTCCTCTTGTCTTCCTTTCTTTGCTGAAAATGCCAGCCCCATTTTAAGGCCTGTTTTGGGCCACATTCCTGAAGGATGTAGGACCACCAGATCTGTAGTGATCCTGTCAGAAAAAAACTAGGGTCTCCCTGTTGTACCCTAGCTGAAGGTATATGCACCTTTTTAAGGTACAGAAATGGACTCTGATGAACATTTTGTACCATTGGGGCAACATTAATGTTGTTTGTGCCTTGGGGAAGAAAACTAATGGCTGAACCCTTTTTTTTGGCAGTATAGAAGCAGAAATGGGCGCAGTGGAGGGGCACAGGGTGGTACTAGCCATTTCAAAATCTGATTGCACCCCTGGGCCATCGCACTGCCATGTCCATGCTTATCAGTGGGAGTCACACAAGAAAAACTGCTAAAATCATGCATCCACCCTCTCTGCGTCTTCCATGGAGGGTTCAGGGAGGTTTGCTCACATTTGTTAGCTCTAAGACCGCATATACCTGAGAGACCTGTGGTTTTTGAACAGTGAGGAGGGGAGGATGCCATCTGATCAGCCTTGTCTCACGACAGAACCCCTTCATGCATAACGCTTATGCATCACACTGATTGTTGTCAGTGGGGGATTATATTATTATTTTTTTAATGTTGTTTCAAAGGTGGTTAAGTAAGCTCCCTTCCTTGTGTGTCTGCAGCGGGCACCATCGGCAGCTGCCCGTCTCCGTTCCCTCCCGGTGACCCCGCCCCTCTCGGACCCAGCCCTGCCTTGCTGGCGTGGCTGAGCGAGCTGGGGGAGCACAGTGACCATAGTCTCCTGCCTCTGTCTCTGCACCAGGTGCGTCTGTGCTGAGCCGCACCCTCCACTTGTGTTTCCGTTCCACAAAATTTTATTTGCGTCCTGCGTTATTTATAACACATCTATAGGAATGTGTGTGTGTGTGTGTGTGTGTGTGTGTGCGTGTGTGTGCGCATGTCTGTTTTTCTCATGGAAATTGGGAGTTCACCGTTTCTCAGATTTATGATGGTTCTGAGTCTAGTTTGAGAGGGTGCATTTTTTTAACAGAGGAAGGTGTTCTTTGGCGCTTGTGATTACTTATTAAAACGGCAATGCATTATGTAGGGTAAGGTAGTTTATAATTGGCATGGCTAATATCAGCATCTTAGATTACCGGAGGATGCGCTCAGTATGTGAATAATTAATGATAAAATTAATAAAATAATATATAATTTATAAAAATGAAAGATCCCCCAAAAGAATCAACGCGATGATAACGTACGTAGTACTAGCATGAGCTCTATTACACGGCTTTTATCTTCAAAATATACTGTATTGTAACTTTTTTATTGTTTATTGTTAATCTATTGTTACTTTTTAAAAGTAAGCGGTGTATGTATGTCTGTCTTGTGTAATATGTGCCTATCATCAGTGATTGCCTGAAAGAGAAAAGAGTCCGGTTTGAGGATATGCATTATGGGAAGAAACCTTTTTTTTTTCTTTAAATAAAAATACATTCTAAGGCTGAAAAATACACCCGTGCCCCACTGAGCCAACTTCAAGATAGAGATCCAGTTAACATGTGCTTGGTTTTCTGAGAGCTTCTGGTCATTGGTTGAGAGTCTGGGTCACCATAATTATGTCGTCATGGAGGAACCGGGACGCCGTATGCTGCGCTGTTTATGAACACAGAATCCCTGTTGGTCTGGTTGTCTAGTAATATGTCTGTTGCCAGGCTCCGTTTTGCCACAGCAAATCAGAAACTCAGAATAATGCTCGTTTGGCTTGACCTATTCAGATTGTGTCCGAAAATAAGCCCCGCCCTCAAGTTGTCTGACAACTAATAAATGCGTAACAGTTGGATGTTTGTTTTGCTGGTCACCACCAGCAATGTTTTGCGTGTTTAGCTACTGGCATATGGTTGTAGATGATCGAATTTAACAGGCAGGGAATCATGGTGTGCAGATGGTTTGGAAGGAACCTATAGCTTTGTAGATACTGTAATCCCTTCTCCCTGTTTGACGACTGTAATGATCACTATCGCCAGCCCCAAGAGCCTGAATCCATCAGTATTCACTAGATCCTCTGCCAGAGAGGCGCAGTTGGAATTGGGCACCTGGTAATACCTTAGGCTAGGAGATCATAGTCTGTGATTTGAGTCTAAAACTCTTTGTGCTTGCTGTTGTGTGGAGATTTTAAACAGTGGAACTGGTTTGAAGCATTTAAACCAGAGAATCTGCTTTGACTCTCTGCTTTACCCACGGACCACGCACTCTTTCGTGCGACGGTAATGATCTCCCCCCTCTCGCTCTGCTCTCTGTATGTCATGTCGTACTTTCCGACTGTCCTCATCGAAGTTGTGTTTTAATGTGAATGCTTGGAGATCTGGCTGTAACCTGACCTGCTATGCTCCAGGCGACCGTGTTGTCGAGCTGTATGAAACACTGCAGAAGATGGTCACACCCTGGGGTGGAAGTGAACCTGTAACCGAATCTATCCAGCTTGTATTTTGCTCGTATAAAAGTTATGTTTTTCCTGTAATGAATGACCTTGATGCTGACATTGGCTATAATACAATACTTATTATAAATATTCATCATCTTCTAACTTCCTATCCTGCTGTGAGTCATGGGGGTTTCCCCTAGTCTGTCCTGGGCTGGGGGGCGCCCCTTATGGGAAGCCAGCAGACCCATCAGAATCCAAAGGCTTAAATTGTCTGGAAAGCACATGAGCCAGAAATTGTGTAAAAATGCCATCCGTAAGAATTTAACCTAAATTACGATGTAGGTAGGTAAAGGTTTTGCATTTTCAACTGGTTAGGCTTGTTAATCTGCTTCAGGATCATTTCAGATTATTGTTACTGCAGTTGACACTTGGCAGTGTGCAGGTGAGTCTCCCATAGAAGTGGCAATGAACAGTGCAACTGGAGGGGACCGAAAGGGTAAATGTACAGCAATAAGTAATGTGCAACTTTGAGACGCTACTTACAGTAAACACGATGTTTAGTAAGACGGCAGTGGGCAGTGAATGGGGTTACTGGAGTTTAGCATTCTATGGTCTGGTGACAGTTACTGTCCCGTAGGCAGGATGGGCAGCCAGAGTGCTGGTGACCAGAAGGGGTCCTGCTCCACCTGGGGGACAGGCACTCGCACCGATCTCTCATTGGCCTGTGGGTGTGATAGAGGAGGACAGGAGCACCGCTGTGTGTGTGAATGTGTGTGCGTGTGTACATACGTGTGTGTGTGTGGTCAATAGGAATAGGAAAAAGTAAAAATGCTAAAAGTCTCATATTTTGTTTGGTTACTTATGGTTAAGGTTAGGGCTGGCTAGGGGTTAAGGGTGTCATAGCTGGGATCAGGGTTCTACCTGTCGATGGTGAAGAGCATTTAGTGTATTTCTCATGACCCCTTCTGCTCTTTCAGGTGGCTGAGGCCTTCTTCTCCGAGAGAGATTGTATCCTTTATCGTTACTTTCCTTGTTTTTGATTGCATCCGTTCATTCCTGTACCTACAGGGCAGTTTATCCATGGTGGTTTTAGTTCAGCAGTTTTTATCTGAAACCATTTTCTCGTTGCACGACTGGCTGCCGTTCGCTGTTCAGCTAATGCTGACTGCTGTATCCGATGCCGTCTGTATTCAGCCATCTGTATCAGTGGTCGGTCATTTAAAAGGTCTTATGTGTTTATTGGTTCACTTATAGCAGTATAGATTGACATAAAAAAGGGAGGTTCTGTTTAATACAGATTATGTCACAATATAATATTAGTTTTAGGCCGTAATGTCCACTGAAATGTTCAGTGACTGAGTCTTCTGGGTGCATTAGACTCTCGTGCAGTCGAACCAGCAGGGCCGTTAGCTTGGAGAAGAACTGCTGGAAGAATATGTTAGCACTTCTGGGCCTCGGGGTCTTGGCAGGAGGCCAAACTGATCCCAAATGTAGCTTTATGGAGGGTGTGGTCAGGTCTTAAAGCTGCGTGCTAAGATAACCATCCAGTCCTGTATATGGTTTTATCCAGCCGGGCTTTCTGTGTCACGTGATGCATAAATGTGCGATCCTGCTTAAAGCAGCAAAGACCAGATGACAGTCTTGATGAAAAGCAGGGAAGACCAATGGATCAGCGGGCGCGTGCAAGAATCTGCCAGCCTGGAGGGTTCCCGCGGCTGTGATAGGAGCTGAATGCTAGCCTTGGCCGTGGCTTTTGTTCTCTGTCAGCTTTTGAGTGTCATTTTCTCGGAGGCCTCTCTTCCTCTGTGTTCCTTATTCGCTGGGGTGACATGGAAACGCTGACAGCCACAGGCCCCTCTTCTAATATAGGGCTTTTTATTCATGTATATGATGCATGTATGCATCTATGTATTTGTAGTGGTGTTGCTGACGGTGGATGTTTCTCCTCATGCTGCCTGGGAAACCAGTTCTGCTGCTTTTGAAGGCCACACACTTTGCAGGTCTGGGACAGTCGCCGAATGCCTCTGCAGAGCTGCGCCTGGCCCAGTTCTGGCCCAGTTCCTTTTTTCAGGGCGTCTCCCATGTTTTCTTTCTGCATCGGCTGGAAGCATGTGGCTGTTTTTGGTGGACGGCCAGTCGGCTCACGCCTAAGAGCTCAGTAACCCAACCCCCCTCCCGGGGGGGACTTGGAGAACGCCTTCTCAGTTTATGGCGGCATCGCGTCACGGCCGAACAATGTTTTGCCTTTTTTTTTTTTTGCTAAACCCCAACGTAATAAAAAAAAGTTTCCTTATTGGCCTTTTGTACAATATTATTCATATTATGATTAGTTTACTTTTACCTTCTGCTCAGATTGGATAGAAAAATACCATGTCCTGGTGAGCTTCACAAATGATGGTGATATTCACAAATTTACATTTTCAGAGCAATTTCTGCCCATTTGGTATGAGGATGGAGATTTTATTTGTATCGTATATAAAACACTTCTATCCTGCATACATCCGCATATTCTGCTCAGGGTTGCGGAGTATATAGAATATGGCCGACTGTCCTTTTTTCAACCACTTGTCCTGATCAGCCTCTGGAGGAATAGAAGATGCAGATTTCCTTTGGTTAGAATGTGGGGTTGGAGTGTCTCTGGCTTGTTTTGGTCTGTCGCTCTCCTTGCCCGTTTGACACAGCGCCTTCTCTACACTCTCTTCCTTGACCTCACCGTCCCACAGATGAATGGGCAGCCCGCTTCATACAGCTGGAGAGGCTGTACCACGAGCGGCTGCTGTCCAACCTCGCCGCCCTGCAGGAGCAATGGGGTAACGCAATCGAGTCATTCTTTTATTCTTTATCTAATGAATTCCTTGCTGTCCTACACTGTGCTGCACTAAAAGAAATGAGCAAATCAAAGTTTTTCAAAACTCTTGCTCTTGAGAATGATTTAATATACACAGTTCGGCCTTGTAGTGGCCTTATGGGGTTCCCATTTCGAGAACCTCTTTCGCGTGATTGGCTAATGGTCACATTCATTAGTTAATCATGGTCCACACTCCGAAGGGTCACGTTGGGGTTGGTGGTAGAGCCGCACGTGACTCTGTCGTGGCTTTCAGAGGGAAGGCTCGGGGCCACTGGGTCACTGGAGGCTTCACACTCAGAGCACCTGAGGCCGCTGATCCACATCTGTAGGACACACCTGAGGTGAGAGACCTCCCATGAATACCATATGGGGCTTTCTACTTGTGATACTTGTAAACCAAAACTGTTCCCCTAGAGAGTATAGTATGGATTACAAAGAAACCGCATTGATTTCCATTTGATTCCTTACTGTACTAAGTGCCTGTGTAAGCCCCCTGCATTTCTCCATCTCTTGTGGGCATTGCTGTCTATGACAGAACATGCAATAAGTAAAGCGTGTCAATCATTTTTTTTGCCTGTGTCTCCACAGACCGGTCCTCAAAACACCAAAGGTAGGAACTGTCTCCAACCTATTCTGTTCTGCTGGGCTCTTGTGCCGTCTGCAGAGATGGGTGTGTTACTGAGACGGGCCTCCCACTTACCCTCGCAGCACGTCACTGCAGGCAAAGTCCTCCAAGGGGATGAGCCAGACACCAAGACACCCTCCTGCAGCACAGGTGAGCGCAACCGTCACTGCAGGGCGGGTACTGGGATCCAGTTTCGCTGAACCGTTCACTTCCTTAGAATCAGATTAGTGTAATATTCCTATGAAAGCCCATTAAGTGTCGAATGGATTTTTTATTTATAGCTTCTGCTTCTGTTCTATTTGAGCCACCGTCTGGGTTTTTTAAGTGCAATACTACGCAGCAGCAAAACTGATAAATGGCTCTTTAATACCCGACTAGCTTCAGGAAGTAATAATAAATGTAAAAATACAAGTTAATGGCTTAAAAAAAGCCCAAGATCACCATAGGATTAAGTTAGGTTACTTATGTATACATGTGTGGATCATATACTCCTATGTGTACATATTTATGCTGCTATTTTTAATTGTGAGGAATAGTTTTGCTGCTTTCCTCCTTCAGAAGCAAATATGTAAATGTATATTGTTGAACTGAAAATAAGGCGACTGAAAATGTTCATGCTTGATAGGGATATATTCAGCAGGGGAAATTTTAATAAATGAACATTACAATTACTGATGCCAAACATGGTACAAATATTCAAAAACACATTAAGAACTCAAGACACTTTGTTACTGTTTGTTTTTTCACTTGGTTGCTTTGCTCATGGGGCTCTTTTTAAAAGCTCTTAATTGCGAGAAGTTCCTGAAATTTCTGACCCGTTGATCCTGATTAAATTTAAACATACTCCAGTCGTTATTGGCCTGTGATGGTTGGTCTGAATATACAGGTCATGGGAATTTTTAGTTCAGACACTCCCTCAAGGCTGAAAGGTTCTGTTTAGGGTGTCCTTCCAGACGGCCCCAAATGCATCTTCATGTCTTTGCGGTTCTCCACTGCATGTTGTTCTTTCCTTGCTGGGTTAGCTTTCGGGAACTGTGCTCTCCTATCTTGCTCTGTATGATGGGCATTACGGTTATGATACAGTGCCCCCCCTCCCCCATACAGTAGCAGCAAAAAAACGGCCTGAGGATTTATCGCCTGCCTTTACTGCTACAGCCATAAGTTGGCCCCAGCCCTGATCATACCTCCCAGTGGAATGACCATCTGTTGTTGATGTCCATTCTCCCAGCTCTGTGGCACCAGCAGGCATTTTGTGCTTTCTAAGGTGAAGACCTGCAGGAAGGAGATCCATTGTGCCCACTGATGGACAGTTTGGGTGGCTGGATGTCTGGTACATTAGTGTAGACTCTCGTCCAACGTCCTACACAGTGTTGGCATGTCAGTGCTGTGGAAGCTACCAAACCACAGAACTAGTGGGATTTTGCACTGTGGAAGTGTTATTTGTGGCAGTATTGTATGAGATTGAGTTAGAACTTTAAACCTCTGGCTTTCATTTCGAAAGGACTCTGGACTGTCCCAGATTAATGTTTGGCATTTTCTGGCGAGACATCATAACATTACTGTGGCTTTTTTCTTCTCTATCATATGTTTATATTATCCTCAGACACACTGAGTGGGGTTTAATAGACTTTGTCAGTGAGTTAAATTAAGCCATTGTGCTGTATTGTCATATTGTGAAAGCTTGTAACGTATACTCAATGGATTTAGCAGGCACATTGTGCTTTGAAAGTCTAAAATCTGTCTGTAACCAAAATAAAATGGAGCACCACGCTCCTCTCCCCTCTTCCCATGCAGGGTGTCATC
>JAODKM010000038.1:9521660-9535880 GCA_026780845.1 Petrocephalus sullivani
GAGATTGTCTTGACCAGGACCACACCCCTAAATGCATTGAAGCAACTGCCATGTGATTGGTTGATTAGATAATTGCAGTAATGAGATATTGAACAGGTGTTCCTAATAATCCTTTAGGTGAGTGTATAGTTGTTTTTCTTCCCCAATCTCATACTGCTCAGACCCTGATTCCTGCCCTAGTACTTTTACCTGTTATTCTTACCTGATATCTGTGATATTTTCTTTCCTAATTCACATAGAAACGGTTCTGCATTGTCTTCATCTCCCCCGCATTTCTGTTAACCGAATTCCAGCCCTGACCCAAATAAAATCCCTGCTCCCCTTCTCCAGTCTACATTTCAAGTTCTTCTGCTAATTTAATTTCTGAAGAAAGACCTATTGAGATCCCGACACTTGCCTCAATCAAGATGTATCAGAATTGAGAGTGAAATCACCCTCCCCAGCTTAACCTCTGCGAATGTGAGGTTTCCAAGAAGACCATATGCAGAAAATTCAGCCCAAATGTCAGACAGGCCATTATAAGGGTTGCTAACTTCAGTCAGCTGGCTGGTGTGAGATTTCTGCAAACTCATTAGCATGTATGTACAAGGTTTTTTTTTTACCTTGTAAATAGGGTTTGCAAATTGCCCCAATACTTTTGATGTAGCCAAGGTTGCAGGTTTATAATGGAATAATGTACATTTGCCATATAAGTGGGTCTGAAAGAGTGAGTGTCACGTCAGATGCGTGAGCGCTGGCAACCCTGCATTTCTGCAGTTCTTTATGAGACTATTCAAAGTCTTCATATTCTGCTTAGATTTGTCCATAATAAATTCCCGTCTTCAGTGTCTGGTCAATGAAACTAGAGAAAATCAATGCTAAACAACATAGTCTGGGGTTCCGGTGGAGAGGAGCATGAACAACAGCTGTGCTCGAAATGTCCACTCAGCCACTATACAGCGAGTCGGCCATTTTGTAGCACTGTTCGAATTGTCAACTGTAATGAATATTCACAAAACCGTGAATAACTAACACCGAAATGTAGTCTACAGAAGCTGTACCCTGCATCGAACAACTTAGATCAGAGATAATACGAAATACGAAACCATTTTTGACCACACTTTTCAATAAAAGAATAAGTTAAATTTGCATTACAGCTGTGTACTTACTAATTCTACAGTTGAGTACCAGAGCATCAGAATGAAAATACATAGCAAATATATATAAAATTGAGTTTTCTTATATTTGCAATGCATTTTTTCATTCAGATACATAATAATTTGCTTTCATTTTCAAAAATGTGTTTAATACTTTGGCGTAATATTAACTCCAAATTCCAGCCTTATTAATGAACACTAGATGATATTGTCTGGACATTATTTCATTGGAGTTAATTCAGATTGTGAAGGTTTAAGGTCCGTTTAAGGTCATGAAGAAACTTTAGGTCACCGTACAGACGTGACTCAGCCATAAGTCATTGTCATGTGACCTTAGCAATGCAGACTGTATAACTGCTCTGCTCTGCGTTCCATGGGAGCGTAATGGGGGGGGTTATCATTACAATGACAGATGCCTGTGACCCCCCCCCCCCGTGGCAAATGCCAATGTGTTCATTTACACCAACAACGGTATGGAAAGACTGATCGGAGCTTTTATGATGCAGGACCTGGGGCAGAGAGGGTAGGGGTGGTAAGGCAAGGAGACCAGTCATCCCCCCAGCCACAGCGCCCGCAGTTAGGGCACGGCTGACCTTCAGCTTCCCGTCCTCCCGGCCCACTTGGCCCGGTCGCCGAGACTCGCCTTTCCCTTACCCCGGAACCCGCCTGCGGCAAAGGTGGCCCATCTCACCACGTAGCCGGCCTCCCCCGACCGGCGATTCCCGCTCCGCCGGGTCCGCGCCCTCTCATTCAGACGGCCCTGCGAGCCTTACATAACCCGCTCCCCGTCCAATTCTCCTGCACGCCGTGTCCTGTCAAATTGCATTAGGTGAACGCGCTTAATACCCCGGGGGTTTCTCGCTGCATACAGTGTAAATACTGTACATGGCGGGGAGCAAACCATGTACATGTGGGGTACGGAAAAAAAGGGGCATTGATTAGGAGCAGGGCTTCTTTTTCCCCACTTTGTTTTTATTTATGTATTCATTTTGTTTTCCATGCTGGCGCCTGCTGACGCCATCGAATTGTGCAGAAGCTCAGCCAGCAGGCAGGGGGGATGGAGACCGGCGAGGAGGCTGATATATCAGCCATAATGAAAGGGAGGGCGAGGAGGAGGGGGCAGAGAGACAGGGCAAGCAGAGGGGGCTGAGCTGAGCTGGGGGGGATAAAGACCCTGGAGAAACATAATCAAATGGCCTGAGAAGTCACTGAATTAAGCCTTAAAAGGGAAATGTGACAGGGTGCGTGGACTGGTGGTTAGCAGAAGCCCATTGCTATAAAAGATCTGAAGCATGTATTTGTACAATAATAACAATCCATCTGGAAAACTTCTAGCTAATGAAAGCGTCATAGGTAGCAGTAAGTGTATGGCACTCTCTTGTGCAACGCACACCTCCTCTGTCATTGGGTAGGCACACCAATGCGTCTATTTCCTGCAGAGACTGTAGAGAGGGTGCTGAAAGGTGAAACTGATTACTGGCCATTGTCGACACACCGCAGCACACAGTGCACAACAACGAAATGTGTCCTCTGCATTTAAACCATATGTGACACTGTGGCATAGCAGTAGACTGCTATTATTTAGCTATTATTGAGCTGTGCATGGGGGTGGTGCCTTGCTCAGGGTACCTCAGTGGTACCTTTCTGGTGGGGGGCCTTCTTGTAAACTTTTAGCAATGTATGGTGGAAAGAGCCCTAACATATAGCATTACACCATGGTTATTAAGATAGCCCAAAACATCATCAACACACTTCCGCAGCTAATTAAGGGCCTCGTTCAGTCAAGATGCAGGTGCAAGGCACTCAACAACCACTTTTTAATTGTTATTATTCTAATTCCCTTCACTGCTTAATATGCTGTTACTGCACCTTATTTGTCCGTGACTATTGGTTGTGCAACAACAAATACTTGCTAGAGACAAGCCGGCCCAGGCCACATGGGTTATCTGGCATTTCTCACACTCCACATCTGAGAAAAACCCTAATTTCCAATTAGCATTTCGGGTTTCTGGAGGTGGACAGTAGTTGATATCCTGCGGGGGATGGTTGTGTGAGACAGCAGCACGCTAGAGGAAGCTTTCTGTTAGTCAGGCTGAAGGGCATTGAAGGGGCTACACTGTATATCCTCTCTGCCGTTTCCTTTAAGTCCCCAGGCACTCGTGGAGCACCACATCGGTAACGTTTTGTAACAGTACAGTTACAAAAAGATGTGAAGTTAAAGTGTTGTGTAGAACCAGCCCTTCAGTGATGTAGCCTGGGAAGTAAGCTTAATGTTTTTTTTTTTTAGGAATAATACCTGACTTTTCTTCTGATATTAATCTGGGGTAATCAGATGCCTGGGAGCAGGAAAAACAGTTCAACAAACATGCATGGCTGAATAAAAATCAAAACAGTTTATATTACACATCGTTAATAATATTTGTCCTGTGTAGCATGTGCCTAACTTGAAAAGAGCTTCGTCTGCATTATTATATATAGTAAATGCTCTTCTATTTATTTATTTATTTATTTGTAGAAAGCGGTGTCAGGCAGTCCCTGCAGCAAAATGTAGTACGAAATGTAGTAACATTCCTATGAAACGTCACATAAGCCGAAATAGCATACAGCAAAGAAGCAATTACTTGGAAACATTTTTTGAGCATTTCTAGACCTAAAAGATAACCTACCACATTATCCCAAATAACACATAAAACCTAAAACATAAAATTAACATATAGTAAAAGCAGGAATGATAAATACACATCCTATATAAAGTAAAAATACTGTAAGCACAGTATGGTTTCACTTAGCAAAATCAATTGCACAATTGAACAGGGATACATTCTGAGAAGTGTGTTGTTTGGCAATTTTGCCATTGTGAGAACATTATAGAGTGCACGTACACAAACCTAGATGGTATAGCCTACTACCAAGGCTATATGGTATAGCCTAAATAACGATAAAAGTATAGTATTGTAAATACATAAACCAGTAACATCGTTGTTTATTATCATTGTCAAGTCTTATGTACTGTAAATAACTGTGCGTGCCATACTTTTATACGATCGGCAGCGCACTAGGTTTGTTTACACCAGCATCATCACAAACACGTGAGTAATGCGCTGTGCTATGACATCATGACGCCTAAGACATCACTTGGTGATAGGAATTTTTCATCTCCATTATATTCTTATGGGACCATCATGGCAATATGCAGTCCATTGTTGTCCAAAATGTCATTATGCAGCACATGACTGTTTATTTAAAACTGTCTCACTGATAAACAAATGCTAAATGCTATTTTAGCTTTTCTCATTTTTTTATAAATGCAAAAATCCACTTTGGATTTCTTTTGGTTAGCGAAAACAGTTCCTAATGTAGGTCTTTCGTGAAGGTGAAGCGGCATAAAGCGAACATTCGTAAAGCGGGGGATACCTGTAATCTACTTCTTTCAATCTACACAAAAATACAAATCAAAACACTAAGGTGGCGCTATGCTACCTAAGACGTTGGCTAAGGTATTGCTGGCCGGTTGCTATATTGTTGCTAAGGTAGTTACGGTGGTTGCTAGGGTGTTGCCATGGAGTTGCTAGGGGATTGCTGGTATCTGTGCTGGGGGCTATGGTGTCGCTATGCTAATAAAGGTGGTTGCTAAGGTGTTGCTAGGAAGTTCTTAAGGTGTTGTCTTATTAAAGTGGTTGCTAGAGTGTTGCTATGGTAGCTTATGTGATCCAGAGGCTGCGTGACAGTGACGAGTGGGAATCCTCTGGAAAAACTGAATGTAAGTCAATGGGAGGAGCGAATGAAGAAAAAATTATACAAGAATGGCAGCAGGCCAACCCAGCCTTCAATGCATGTTGGGAAGTACGGCCTGAGTTAGGCTATCATGGTTCTCTTTGTCTGGCTTTTACTTGACCTAGCCTAAAGCAGTATATAAAGCTTGGCGGGGGAATGGGTAAAAAATGACAGAGTGGTGGGCCTTCGATTCCAAAATCCCATGTTATTTGATGGGGCTAAAAAACAATAAAACAACGATAAAATGAACAACTACTGAGTGTGTCCAAAGGCTGTATACACACATGTGGGGTATAGGAGAGATTACTGGAAGTTGGTTTGGGATCAAGATCTCAAACTGTCAGAGGAGAAGGCTGAACAATAGTATTATGAGTGAAGGATAACAATATTGTGCTGTCCACCTATACTCATCACACCTATGCAGGGTCTCGAGCAGGAAATAAAACAGGACAGGGTGCCAAACCATCACAGGGCACACACACCATTCACAATTTGGAATTTGTGCGGGGAAACCCCACAGTGATATTGCGCAAACTCCATACACAATGAGTGGGGGCAGAGATTCAAACCCCAGTTCTAGAGTGTTGGGCTAACATTGCTAACCACTGTACCACAAACACATTAATTAACATTTAGTTGGGCGTCCCATAAAGGAACGTGTTCTTCGCTTCCTGGGATAGGTCCCAAGCTTCCCAAGGCTGCATAGTGGACAAGCAATTGTAAGAAAAAAAAAAGGTTGGACTTAGATTACTATCTGAGTTCCCAAGCATGGGGATTATCAGTCGAAGTGCCCTGTAGCAGAAATACACCGTGCTTCTGGAATTAACAATGCATGTCTGGGATGCAGTTACATTTCTGTTTCAGTGCAAACGAAACTCATGGAGATTTAATTACCAATGGCATCGGGACAAGTCACACAGGGAGTGGAGCTTTCATTAATTTTGGAAAGCAGATAGAAAGAAGAAAATTAATTAATGAAGATAACGTTCCTCATGTCATCACCCAAAAAGCTTTGGGAAAATTTCTGATAGGCAGAGATGCAATAAACACACGTTCACACATACAAACGCTGACAAATATCACTCTATGTATACATGACCTTCATCTTTTAAACCCTTGCAGCATTTAGTGTCTGTCAGTTCATGGCTTGGAGGTCAGAAATATAGAACAAGTATTTTGGTGCAGAAATTTCACAAACAAATCACTTTCAGTCCACGGGCATCACAGGATCGTCTTACTTTGTGTGAGACACAGTGGCGCTGCTGGCCTGTGGCTGAGACGTGGAGCTTTCTGTGATGGCAGTCGCCGGCGAGGCATGAGTCATCAGACAGGAGGGTGAACGAAGGACACAGACATGCCCGGTGGACTAATACCTTTAATTTTTTCCCAACATGACACATTATTGCTTGTGACAGACTTAGACAAGTTTTTTTTCCTACCTGGGCTTGTGTGGGATTTTTGATGACCAATCAGCCATATAAAATCTTTTGACATGTAAGAACTTTTGAGTGTTATTTATTTATTACACTGCTGCCTTGGAGTTCAAACTACTTGCAATGTTTAGCTATCTAGACATATTGACACATGGCCTCATATAATTTCCTTTTAGATTGCTGCACATCCTTGTTATGTTAATTCAGGAATGCCCATCAGAACAGGCATAATGGGCATAATCCATCCACCCATCTGCTAACCAGTTATTCATTACAGGTTTATGGGTAGATGGCTGGCATATATCACAGGCGGCATAAGGCAGAAGGCAAGGGATTACCTTGGATGGGATGCCTGTGCATCACAGGAAACGCACATACACTCATATGCTGTAAATGTAAATGTATTTTCCCTAAAAAAAAAAAAAAAAAAAAAATACCCTTTCCGAACTGAGTATTAGACCGATGGTATTCATAGCCTGGGTTTTATTGAGCTAGTATCGGTCAAAGTTCATTATAGAGGCTTAAAGCACTTATGTAAGTCGCTTTGGCTAAGGGCGTCTGCCAAATGCTGTAAATGTAAACATGTATTATCACATAGTTGGAGCAATTTAGAGATGCCAAGTCAACTCAACTACTCAACAACTCAACAATGTTGGTGATGTGAGGGAGCATTCTGCCCCATACACGCCTTTATATTTTCCCTGTTGCACAGCAAGTCAGGTGTTGTCTACGACCATTTCCGGTTGCTCTGGGGTAAACATATAACGTCACACACGCACAAAATCCCTTTATCATTCATCAACATGGGCAAAGAGCAGGTATTTCAAACGAGATGGAAAGTTGTCAACCTTTTCAAATAACAGCTGTTGAAAGGTTGAGAAATGGCTAAAAAATACCATTAAGCACAATCCGGGCAATTATTAAAAATAATAGGAATGGAACACTCACAGTTTGCTTGAATTTTGGGGCTTTAATATTTCGGAATCGACTGTTAGCCATCACCTACACCACCTCAATCTTTTAGGAAGAGTTTTTTAAAAAAAGTTTCTCCTGAGACAGTGCTATAAAATGCAGCGCCTGAGGTTTGCCAAGTATCAGTGCAAAAGTACAACTGGAATTGTGTGGCTCATGGGCATTTTACTTATGCAAACATGTTCTGTGGGCAGAACAAATAATAATTATTTCAGAGAGATAACCAATCAGATTGTAGAAGAGGCGGGTCCAAGCAACTGGAGGAGGCGGGACCAAGACATCTGGTTGTTTGGTCTGACATCAAATGCAAGATCTGATTGGTTCTGTCCCTGAACCAATAATTTTTCGTTCTGCCCTCAGAACATATTTGTGTAAGTACAACTCCCAGGAGCAATTATCAGCTGTTGTCAGATGAGACAGGGATTGAACTTTTTGCATGTTTGGAGAACAATGGAGACAGCACAGAAAGAAAAGCATCTGGTTCCCACTGTCAGATATGCTGGTTGATCATTGATGCTTTGGGGCTGATTGTTGCAAGATCAACAGCAATATGAATTCCAGGAAGTACCGGGACATTATAGCCACCGGCAGAAGGTTGAAACTTGGCTGTAGATGGGCCTTTCAACAAATGATCCTGAATGAAGCCAAGCACACATCTAAATCAACACAGAAATGATTGCAAGAACACAAAATCAAGGTTTTTCAATGACCATCTCAGCCTCCAAATTTGAATTTCCTCTTTAACAGCCTTTGGTGTTAGTGGAAGAGGGCAGTCCACCAGCGTAAGCCCAAGAATATTAAAGAACTGGAATTATATTTTATGGTCCAAGATCCAGCCTAGTTAATAGGTACAGAAAGAGGCTCAGTGCTGTTATCCTTGCCCAGGAAGACTTCACTAAATATAAAGTATGAGGTTACTAATATTTGTGAAACCTATGTTTTCCATTAAAGATTATATTTCTAAAAAATGGTCTTTGTTTGAAAAAAATATCACATTGCATTTATGGTACATCTTGCACATTAATGTTTAACTCATCTTCATGAGGGTTGCCAGTAATTCTGGAGATGACTACATATCCTTGGTTATATAAAGCTGGTTCATATTTCATATTTCATATATATGTTGTCATATACAGCTGGACCCAGATGGAACAAACAGCTTACCGCCTACCCCTGGCTAAAGTGTTGAATCCATCATTAATTCTAGGTTAGAGGTTAGATTTTGTGATGATGTTTATTTACCAGAGAAGCAGTAAGCTTGCATATAACGTGCAGAGGAGATTTTGTCTGGCGGAGAATTCTCGTGCAACATCAAGGAAAACAAGGATGCCTCACGCCGAGCAGGTTTATTACTTTTAATCATCTCAACTAGCTACAAAATGTCAACCACTTCACAAATTGACAGGGAACAGAAGGAGAATTATTATTCCATGCGTCAAGGACATTGATCTCATAGTTGAACCTAGGTAATCATTCCATTATGGTAGGTATTCATCTTCTGAATTCTAACTACTCAACATTTCAGCGATTTTGGTGTGCATAGCTCTCAGTACAGAAGCAACAGAAAACTTGAGTTTGCAGTTTTTTGTTAAGGATCTTCTCTTTTTTTTTTTTTTTTGTTTAACCAAGTAACAAACCACATGGGGAGAGTAAACTAACAAGATACAGTCTTTTAAAAAAGTGTTGTCTCTCAGAAATAAGCGCCCTTTGACTTATATTGCATTTTTTTCATCATAAATAGCATTCAAACCTTATAATACAGCAGAAAACCAGTCCCGCCTTTCAGCATTTATTCAACATGTTAAATGAACTGCACATTCATTTAAAAAACAGATTTTTGTGCTACAGCCTTGACTTTTTCATATATTTATTCACCATAGATCATTTGAGTATTATTTTACAATGATGGTCACAGTCTGTAAATGTATTTCGACAGGAATAGTGGCACTATTGCAAACCCTTTGGAATAGGAATCATCCTGACTGTGTCCCCGTTTCTAAGCATGCTGTCAGTTTGCTGCTGCCATGTCGGACCTGCTTTCTTCTCATTCGACGGGTTTTATTTATAAGATTCTATAATCTATCATTGGTCATGCATAACGGACAAATCACATCACTCGAAGTGCAATGTCTATTACAGCTATGTTTCGCCTAGTTGCACATTGTCTAAGCATGAACTCAGAATGGCGAATGGAGGAGAGAAACTGAGGCCGGCCGTTGTTCGGTAGGTGCTTTTTCAATTAGGATAATTTTTCAATATTTTTCTTCCGCTTCTTTGTTTATTGTTACAACATCAAAATAAGGAGCATGGCAGTAGCTTAATGGACTGACACATTATTACTAAGACGATACTGAAATACTGAGAAGGAAAAACAGTTTGTATAGCATTCCTACAATAGTTGTCATCCAGCAAAGGTATACTGTATATATATATTTATAATATATATATATAAAAAAGAGAGAACAAAAACATCACAAGTGAGCAGGAGCCATCAAATCAGCACTATATACAACCTTTGGAAAGAAAGGAGCGAAAGAAATCGTTTACGAGGACCATCATTTAAAAAGCAGACAGACGACACTGAACGACATTTACAATGGGAGAAGGGGTTGATATGTGCATGTGTGCAAACCTATTAGGTAAATACCATGATAAAAGCATGTTGACGCTGCGCAGAGAGCAGCGCGGGGGTAGAAGCGTGCAGCCCTGCTATCTAGCCACTGCCCAGCATCTTTGTGGCCCGCTGGTTAGCTTCATCAATCCTGGTTTTGTTGGAATCAGCCTGTGTGGGAAGGAAAAGACAGAATGCATTAAGGTGCGCTGTACGCGGCTGCCAGTTATATGCATACCACCCACTTTCCATGATCACTTATTCCAGTTTCGCGACTCAGTCCTCGGGGAACCCTGGACAGTCCATGCTTTTGCTCCCTCCCAGCTCCCAGCCAATCAGGAACAGCAAATGGGAAACACTGACTTATTCGATGGAAGGCTAAGCTTCTGCCAGGAAGCAGAAGATTCAATGGTGTGCCAGGCCATCAAAAGCCACATACACCATTGCCTAAACTTTGGACTTAAAAATGAGAAAAACATGCAAACTCTACACACAGAGCCAGGACACAACCCTGGAGATGTCAGGTTGTAGTGCTGTCTACTACCACAACATATCTGCAGTGTTTAAAGAGAAATGCCGGTTTCCCAGTATTTCGAAGGCAAAGCATTTCTGGAAGAAGTGGACCACATGTATGACACTCAGATGGCTTGAGACACCAAATACTTTTTTGACCACACAACCCCGGAGTCCCAGGAGAGGAGCTGCTGGTGCCCTGTAACTAAGGTCAGCACCTTCTCCATAATCCGGTCAATCTGGCGATTTTGAGTGTCGATCTCGTTGCCCATGTCCAGAGCCATGTGGCGCAGGTTGCCGATGATGCCTCCCACCTGCTCCAAGTTCTCATCCATCTCCGTTTCTCGGGCATCGTCCGTTACCCTGGCGACACCAGGACAGACGGGCATTGAGTGTGAGGACCAAGGGAGACCCGATTAATCCTCTGCTGTAGCTTAGTGCACTGTAACAATGTCTCCAGATATTCTGCTAAATCAAGGATATAGGCCTAGAGGCAACAAACACCTTTACAGCAGAATACTCTGCTCCAGGAAAAATTCTATTTTTTTTACACTTTGAAACAAATGATTCAGTTTGGCCGGTAATTCCTGCTGAAGATAAGAGACTGTTCCAATGGAGGAAGACCCCTCTTACCTGCGGATGAAGCCTCCGCTGATGGCCATCTGTTCGCGTTCGTCCACAACGCGGGCTGGCTGGCTGGCCACCACGCCATCCTGGTTATTTCCCCAAGCTTTGCCTCCACCACCCTTCAGTCTGAGTGAAGATGAATAAAAAATAAGCATCTGACCTCATTATACCTGACCTCACAGGCCTAAGGTCTAATTTATAGTCTTTTTATGTTTATTTTTATTATCTGGCAATAACTGTGTCAAAGAACAAACTTCTGCAAAGCTAATTTAGTACACAGCCCTCTACACTTCAAGTATAACCTTGCAAATCTAAGTAAACAGAAGTATGTAAAATCAAAAGTTCCCTCTTCATTAGACTGTGACATAAAAACATAGAGGACAGGCCGTGGCAGACAGACAACACCAAGTGACGGGACTGTCACACAGTGGGTACACTGCAGGACATCAGCAAAAAACTGAGGGCGAAACGAACAGGATCATACCTGCGACTCTGTACAAGAAGCATTTCTTATGTACTACAGCAGTAATCAAGCTCTCAGCTTGATTAAGTCTGAACCATGGCAATGTCAGTGATGTTTAGTGCGACTGCTAACAGTGCTTCTATGTTACAGTGATATTACATCAGCACTTTTAACATCTGTGGGTCTTCGAAAGGCCCCAAATAGCCCTGCAATGTAACATGAGCATAGTTGCAAAGATGGACGAAAAGTAAGCAGTCTTTGGAAGCATGAAAGGGAAGGATCGCTATTTTTGCTAATCCACAGAAGGCCATGATGGCAGCTATCCATCCAAAGAGTATTTACTTTGCAGCTATCTATGCTATATTCATTCAAAAATGTATCTTGGTGGCTAAAAATCATGGAAAACTTTTAATAAATAAACCGTTTAGGTCTATATATGTACAAAGAAGTAGAATCTCTGCGCTGGCTCTTTGATGGTCAACTTGCCAATCTTGGTGATAATATTGTTCAATATTCAGTCAGGATTCATAGTGAGGTCTTGTTAAAGCCCCATTACACCTGTTTCATACCCATAATTCATGCTTTGTTGATTTGGCACTTCTTTAGGCTAGTTAGCAGTTAGGCTAAGACCTGCACCACTGCAGCGCGTAATGCGTAATGAAATCAGCACATCCAAGCTAAAACGAACAGAGAAAGCATAAACGGCAGACCACAGTCATAAGTCATATCTTTCTCAAACACAGCGCAGGAAACAAGGGATGTGCTCACCCTGGGCTACAGTAACAAGCATTTTTCATTCAAATTGATCTGTGTGGCAGTTATGAAGATGCTTCAGGTTAACAATGTTCCTATGCATGGGGCCCATCTTATACTCTCTGCTGTCTATTCAACTCTCCTCTCTTCTATGTAGCCTCCTAAACTACGAATTCTTAGTCTTCTTGCTTGACCTATATATATACATTTTTATTAAACTTTACCTTTTAAACATCAATTGCTGTTGTATGAAACAGGGTTGGAATTTATCTTTTTATACGTTTCTTTGTTTTTCTACTAGGAATTTCATTGTAATATGATAATATTACTGTTTGAATTAATATATTAATCGCATAAATATAGTAAGCCATATTTTAGATTCTCTGGAATTTGGTCAGTGATGAATATTAATATTTCAATAGCGAGACTTATAGCACCATAGTCATGTCAAAGAACATGAGACATGGAGACTGCAGTCTTTTTATATTCTTTTTATATTTTATATTTATGAATAATTGAGTGAACTAGAGATTAGGATAACCAGACTAACAGAGAAGAAGGATCGGGAGTGTGTAGTGACAAAGAGCTTGGTCTGAGGTTACCTGGCTGTCTAGCTGCTGATTAACTCCTTCACAATCATTCAGCCTGAAATATCTAACCTCCTTCTTACATATTGAACCAACATCACCCATCAAATAAATAAATTGAGGAAGTTACATCATTGTCCGAAAAATTACCCTGGGGGTGTGTGTGGGGAAAATGAGAAGTATTCAGCCTTTACGTCATCATCTTGCAAGAGCCCCTTCACCATCCGCACTATCATCGTATCCTTTAACATGCATGGCACTCAAGTCTAACATGTCAGTGAAGTACATGCAACCTGGCATTCAGCAGACTGGCCATTTCTTTATCTGAAGGCACGATCATCATGTACATTTATATTGTATTCCACACAGTAATCTTTGTGAATGATTTATTTTTTTTTGAATGGCAAAACAGGAATATAAGATTCTTTTCACATTGTATTGTTGATGTCTGCGGTTAAGCAGGTTCAACGTACTGCAAAATGTTCATGATTTTACGTAATCATCAGTCGAATGCTACCTGCAATATGTGTGGTTGCGTTTAAGCAAAACGAAAGCTTCCGACAAATCATGTTCCAAAAAGGGGTCATGTTCCAAACCTGGCCGGTATTAATATCAGGTATAGTCAAGGTCAACTATGTTGTTTTGGGGAATTAGTTTAGCTAACAGAACTCAATCTGCATTTCAACCAAAGTACAAATATTATACACACACACACAGTTGTGTGTGTGTTTTTGTTATATTTTGGAAATAAGTTAAACATTGCATTTTTTTTATAAAATCACCTTTGACACCATTATTATTTAATATAGAATAATTACCTAAATACCTAGAATCAAAGGTATAATTAAGACCAAGAAAGGCTAAATGGAAGGATGTGGAAATATGTCTTTGTAATATAAGATTTACCCCGAGCTATAGCAGAAACAGATTAACTGTCTTGAATGAGCAGGGATATGAAATAACACTCAATAGTGTTTCAGGAGAATAATGATCTAATGGCCAAAAATAACTGCTGTAAAAAGAGCACATTGACCTTGACGATACAGGCAAAACTGAATAAAATCTGCACACATGTTGAATGGCGCCGAAATGTGGCCAGGCTCAGTTATCAGGACGGGCCCGAGGCCCGGCTCAGTCATTCCGCCTCTGACATGGAGCCCGGAAGCTGGGCCGGAGCTGTCCGCCCAGGTGCAGTGGTTGGGAGACGGGGCGTGTGCTTGGTCGGCCATGGTAGACGCACTGGAGCTCCCCAAGACGCCCTGTGCCATGCGATCCTAGTGTCCCGGGGCGCCCCCCGCCCCCCCCCCCCCCCCCCCCCCCCCCCCCCCCCCCCCCCCCCCCGCCGCCCCCC
>JAODKM010000038.1:9543547-9559605 GCA_026780845.1 Petrocephalus sullivani
TTAGTTAAGTTCTCCCCAAGCGAGCTTGATGGGCCGAATGGCCTCCTCTCGTTTGTATAGTTCTTATGTTCTTAAGTAATACACACAGTTCAATACCATGCAAGTTGTATCATAAATCTGATGTTGCTTTCATCAGCAAGAAGGTATTACTATTATTATACTATTATAATCCTATGGTAGGACTTTGCATCACTCTAAATTAGCTCGATCTGCTTCTAGTATTAATTAGTTTAATCATTGATGCAATGACTCTGTTCTAATAATAAAAACTTTTATGGGTAATTCTGCACAGTAGGATGCTCTCTAATTATAGTTCAAGGATGAAGAGCCTTATATTTTCTTTTTGTGTCCACTCCCAAGAATTCCGTGTTTGAAACACACTGCCAGTGTGCCACAATGCATGTGCTGACTCCAGCTGGTGGGCTGTGCGTTACACCCATCCTGTGGTGGGACCATGTGAGCGTGGGGTCGCAGTGCACATGACAGAGTGGGAGCATCTGTGTACTCCCGTGGGTGCAGAACTGCAGACCTCCAAAAACACAATGCCTCTGCAGGCTTTACGGTGGCAGATTTACAGTCAGATGCCAGCCCCCACACACCCTTCTCCTCCTCTCCCTAACACCAAGGAGCACCCCTGGATTGCATGAGCCAGCTATGAATCTTTCATGAGTCGAACAGAGTATATTCCTCCATGAATGGGTGGTAAGTCCTGCATCCTCATTAAAAAACAACGCAGTTGTTAAAATGTACACTTTGCTGTGATACATGGCTGCTTCTCGACACACTTCTCACACGGGTGGTTTAACAGTCAGCCATATTGTGAACTGGTTTCCAGGAAGTGCTGTTTTTCTACCACAGTATGTTTGCATGGCAATCATGAGTCATTCTTATGTCTTTATTTGGGAAAAAGTTCTCAGGCTTGACTTGCATTGTAAGAAATGAGCTCCAGTCATATGGAAATAGTGAGTGATGCATAAAAGTATAATAACTTGGACAACTCTTATATTATAAAGTTATATTAGGAAAAACTGTATGTGGAATTTAAAGTAAAAAAAAAAACATTGAGCAGTTAGCCAAAAAGGACATTGAAGCTAATCTAATGAAAAAATTACCTCCAGTTACCTAATTACTGTTTACTACTTACCACATTGCAATTTGCTTAAATACTGAACATTGTTTCATGCTGCTAATTAATTATCCTATGAAAATATCTCTGAAAGCTTAGGAAAACATTAACGTAAAGTAGCTTATGCGCAGAAGTCTGAGCGATCTACAGCACCTTAAGTAACAGTAACACCAGGCTGTTGCTGGAGATCAGCCCTAAGGGGCTTACAGATAGATATGAGGCCCCAAGGATGGAGGCTGTCCCCTCAGCATTGACAAGCACAGCAACTAGCACTCAAGGACCCTTCCTTAGACGCTATACAAACCATAATCTACTCCTCTTTAAACGCCACGATGTACCGCAGTAACTCAGGGAACGGACCATCTAACACAGTCATATAAAACTAATGAACGTATTTTTGCGTGTATTTTTATATGGTAGTGAAAGCCCAGCACTGTTGTGTGAAATGTCTCCTCCAGCAGCTGGCTTTTCACTCAAGGCTGACTTTCAGATGCTGGTCATGCAGAGTGGTGAATCAGCCTTTCGACGGGGGCGGCTCCATGCGTGCTTTCTCTCGGGCTCTGTGGTGTAGCGAGCAAAATGCTGCAGCGTTACGTAAGCACGGGCTTCGCTCGAGGCCCCCGCCCTCCGCCTGACACTGAACGCACAGATCGAGCGGCGCAGTAACCGCAGACCGCGCCGCTATGCTGCCAACTCCTGACAGCCTGGGGAACAATGAAGTGGGCATCTTATGCTGCAACGCGACTGGCCAGCAGGAAACCCCGCCTACCCCAGAGGGCACAATCTGGATCCCCATCCCCAGGAGGCCTCCTGGCCTCATACACTGAAGCACAGTCTGTTGTTCTCAAAGGTCAAAGGCATTCTATGTTTTTTGTTTTATTTGCTATATTTTATAAGGTACAGGGTCATCAGGGGGGCTGGCAGGAGCCCAGGATAACACTCTGGCAAAAATGCCAGGCACAATTTTGCTTTATTTTGAGTATGTATTTGTGTTATATAGTAATACAGTGGAAACCGCTTGTAGTGATCACAGCTATAGTGACCCACTACTTATATGGATCGAAAAGCTTGGGACGGAATCATTCATGTACAAATACTGTTGAAATAATTTGCTTATAGCAATTAAGTAGTTCACTTACAGTGCTCACTTTGGGTTTTTTACACAACAACATATGAAAAAAATTAAAACTATTGTAATTCTTTTTTTTTTTACTTTACTTTGATTGCTGATACTTTGTTACTTGATCTGGCTAGCTATCTGAGGCTAAGACTGCATGCACAAACATGCACAGAAAACATGATGGGGAAAAAGAAAGTCATTTTTTGTCAGCAACAAATATAGAGTCATCAAAGCTTGTGATGAACTGCCAAAAACGAGCCAACGAGATGCTGCAGAGAAACTACAATAAGCAATATTCTATGTATACTATTGGACTGTATTACAGTGTATTTGAGTTACGCATGGTTCGATAATTTAATTTGTACAGTACTGTAATTTGAAAAATGTTTGAAACAGCTGTATTGTATTTTGAAAGAGTCAATAAAATTCAGTAAATTTACACGCTGTCCTTTTTTTTTTACCTTATATTCATGTAATAAATATAAAAATGTCAATTAGATCTGCCCTAGATATAAAGAAAAAGAAAAAAATCGGCTATAACAATCAACTGTTTATAGTGATCAATTTCTCCAATAGAGACATGATCAATGTAATCAGTTTCCACTGTATTTATAATATGCAATTATTTCATGCATGAATGTTTTATATTGCTTCATGACTGTTCAAGAGATGGCAGTACATTTGAGACGTTTTGCGTCATTTCGGTCGTTCTTAGATTGTTCCTGTGCACTCTGCACAGATAGCCTCCATAGCTGTGCCCAGCCCTCCCTGGCGTTCACAGCTCATAGCCTGGTGACCTCACCTCATCGGCCAACTGGTCGGCACGCTGCTGCATGTCCGACAGCTCATTGCGCATGTCCGCTTCGTCCGCCATGGCTGCTGGGTGTGCTGATGGGGGCTCTTCACCAGCAGGCAATCGCAGGCTCTACCACGGGGCACTGGGAAGACTGGAAAGAAAAGACAATGCTCACGGTCAGAGTCCAGAAATGATGTCATTTCATAATTAGCAAGGGACACATTTTAGAAAAAAAAAAACACAGGCAAATCAAATTAGGTCTGATATTCACTCGAAGGGTAATTACTGCGATAAAATCCACAATGCACTGTCCATACTTTCATGTAACTTTTCTGCTGTACAGACGAATTTTCAGCCCTCGCCTTTGACATTGCTTCATTCTGGAGGGACCTGTCCGATCACCTGGCAGGGATTTCTCATGCGTGTGGCCCAACCATCAGAAACCCCACTTCCACTGCTATGTATTGTGACTTTAGCATCTAGCAGAAGCTCCTTCCATTCATTGTGGACAGTGAATGCAGACAGCTATCAACAACCAAAAGAATAAAACAGAGTGCATGATATTTGGGTAACCCTGGGGTGGGAAATGTCGAATAGGTATGGCATGGGCAGGGATAATGTGCATATCTAAGTGACAGGGGATCAATGCTATAATGCTGCTTGAGAATAATGTATGGGCTGCTTGTTCTCCTATGGAAATGGTAAATATCCAATCTGGATGTTTATTCAGTTGCTCAACTGATTTTCATGAAAAGCCTGTACCTAGAAGCTCAGGCTTGTCTGGGGCAAACAGGATAACAAATGGGTTAAAGAACAGACTGTTAGGGCCCCTGCCCCCACTGGGATTTGGTAGCTGCAACTCATCTGTTTGTAAGAGCAGGTAAAAGCGAGCCCAGCTGAAAGGGGGCGGGGAGAGGACGGTAGTGCTAAGGAGAGCCGGATGAGGCCGGCGACGAGCGGCTGCTCTGACCTCGGCAGCGACGCGCGCGGCAGGAATGGCACGGCGGAGGACGAGGCGCCCTGCTACGCGAAACATGGCGCCAGCGTGACAGGCGATTATTCCACCTTTTATACCGGGCCTTTAGCCTCTGGCAGCTATACAAGAAGATTAACCAAAGGAGGCAGCCACTCTGTGCTACGGATCCTAAGTAGGTCAGCTGCACCGTGTCACGGAATATTCTTTGGCTTGGAAGAACATGGAGCCATCAAGCAAGGAAAAACAAACGATCACCGATAACAGCGATAGCATATAGGAAAATAGCAGGATGCCTCAATGTAACATTAAAATGCATATTGTTTCCATTATCTGCCTGAGGATGCAGCAAACTACATTGGTGAGTGGGTTGTAAATGTTCCAAATCCATCATCTCCTTGCTGTACCTGAGCAAAAGGGAAAAGCATCTACCCGATGCTCATTACTCTGAAATGAGTGGAGATTGTTAGCGTGAAAAAAGTCTTTTTAAGGTTTGGTGTCGATATTTTTTATTCATCTCTCTCTCCTCAACTGGCTGGTCATGTGTTACATAAAATCCCAGAGGTCAGTGGTTGTCCTTATACAACTTGCTCCGATGTATGGAGGACAGAATATTGGCTAGCAAGAGAACCTCAAGCAAATAGGTTTTTATGTACGGTGCTAATTAGTGCATGGAGTGGCAAAGTCATCATGAGTTGTGTTCTGGCCTGTTCTGCCTTGTATGTATATAATCCTTTGTACAATGTCCATGACAAAATGCTAAAAATTCCCAGAATGCTCAGGTATTCACCCGAGAAAGCAGTCTTTCAACAACTGGTCCAGTGCCTTATTTCACCTGTGAGCATAAATGCTTCTAACAATTCCATCAAAGTCGTTGATGGGAACCAAAAAAATAATAATAAATCTTTCATGAGCCACTTAAGGGGTAGCAAGCTCTTTCTTTTCTGAGGGAAGGGAGGTCCGTAAAGTAGGGAAATTAACTGCCTCCAGCAGCTAATGGACATTCAAAATGCTCGTCAGCGCTGCAGTATGTCACAGGGAGCATCACCTACCTGAACCTCTCAACAATGGAACCTTGTATGAAAAGGGCACTGCAGCCTTGATGACTCTGCTGTTATTTGATTGCTCTCTGTCTAATCTGGATTATATACCTGCATGTATCTCCCTTTGTGGTGGACTGATATTTTCGCTGTTCTGCCATAAATGGTGGTCTTTTTTCCATCTTTTAGTCAAGCCAGTTCCATAACATGTAACTTTTTATCTTGCCCACCAAAATACTCCATGACCATATAAATTCACTCCAGTATGGCGTATGCAAAAAAAATGTCCATGCCAAAACAAAAAGTGAAAACGAAACCACAAACAAAGACGTGGAAGTCTCTGAACCCCAGAGAGTGCAGCAGGGTTTGCTGAAGAAATAAACAATAATAATTTCTGGGGCTAACAAAGAAGAGTGATAAAAGACTTCAGGTCCCATACCTCTTCTTGCTTTAACTAAAGTCATGGTGAAACTCTTGTGTAAAGCTGAGAGGAAATTGTCAGCACCATTTGCTGAGAAGGAAGGCTGGGCAAGGTGACCCAGGGAAAGTGGAGCTCCTAGGGAGCACATCAGGATGACGTAACGCTAAATTGATAGAGTTCAAGAGAAGGACTTACACAGATGTTATGAAAACATGAGGATGATGGACCACCTGCAATTTGCTCTCCCACTATACCTCACAGGATACATGCAAAATTGATGTCTCCAATATCTCTATGGCTCCTTCCTGAAAAGCTCTTCTTGCGTAAACAGATTGTCACTCACAGATGAGCTGTAGCTGTAATATTTACAGTCCCGGAAGGTCTGATGAGGCATGGTGAGGGTCTGAAAGTGCTGAAAACATAGAATGATGTTCTGTCTTAGACGTCTTGCTGGAATGGAGCCTCTTTGTTTTTATTAATGCCACTTTACGAAGGCGTCTTGCCAGTGAGTCATGCTGCTAATTCCACCTTAGTTATATGAGGATGCCGGACAAAAAAATGCATCTGTAATGCATATTATAAGGGACAGACTCCCAATGCCAATTACACATGGCCAATTACCCAACACGGTTACTCTTACCTACCAAAGACAGCTCTGTCATTTTAATCCAATAAAACAAGGGCGGCATTCAGCATTGCAATGTTCCAAGTAAATTAATCCTTTCAACAAGTGACAGGTTATTGTATAGTGGCAATAAACTGTAACAATAAATGCAGCCATATTTTTACAATTAGTCAACTAAAACATAGAACTTAGTACCGACTAGGTTGTTAGATAAATACATCAAACTGTTAACACGACACCTGTTCAAAGTCAACGAGGCAATATACCCGAATTACAAAGAATCCCTTCCACTCCTATTCATGGAATCATGAGCAAAAAAAAAAAACCCGCTTGACATTTCAGTTTGGCAAATGCTTGTTGACACATAGCATTAGCCACGACCTCATGCTGTGCTACCAAGTGATCCCGTGCCTGCCATTTTACATTCTCCGTAGGTACACCATGAGCATATGTGCTTGGCTGTCGGCTGTCACCATCAGCACCGCTTTGGATTTAGCAGATGCTGCTAGTCTATTTTTGGCTCCTGTGGATCACATGCTCACTTGTGCCTGATAAAGCTGTCAATGAGCCAAGCCTCCATCCATGCCCAGACTCTGCCCAAAGTGCTCCACCTGTATGGGCATGCCGGCACCAGGTAATGAACTCTTGGCCATCACCCTGCCCTGATTCCATCCCCTGAATTTTCGATGAATCTGACATTTTCACAACTGAAGGTATCTATAACCATCTGGACTTTCCTTGCTTACTCAGCCAAGTCAAAGTATTTATGCCACGTGTCACATAAAAGCTTAAGACGGAAAACTGGAGGGGCAAAGGTCACTGCCTATTCAGATGACATTGCAAAAGGATTATAAGCAAACTATCAAACTATAAAACTATCCATCTTCATGTGAGACATGATGAAAACAAAGACGGCTGTCACGCCTCACCACCTCCTGGTGACACCAGGCATTAGAGGTATTTCTGAGGAGCGACTGACAGCTAGAATATGTTATGAAGGTCTGGTTCTAGAGGCTTTATTGCATTGGCTCTATTTAAAATGAATCAGAAAATGTAGCCCATTCATTTTTTATTCCTTTGTTGAAACTACATACAGTACATGCTGCAAACAGTATGTTCAAATCGATCGCATAAAACCGGATTCTCCAGATATGAAGAAAATGAAGACATTTGCCCTTGCTAATGAAAAGATGTTTTTTTCTAACATTCCAATTGAGCACAGAGTATAATACACTGCAGTATTATTCATGCACTGACCTAAAAACTGGACATGCACAGTAGCTATAATTAAACACTGCCTCAAAAGCACTGTTACAGTTTATTCGACCATCCTCCAGCTGCTTGTTCAGAGTCGCGGAGCGTTACAGTCCACCTACTATATCTGGACAGAAAGTCATCTTTAGCATACTAGGGTGCTGCATTATTAATTAGCATGTCTGTATAGAACAGCCAACGCATGTAGTCTTACATAATGGCTGTTTTCTCATATCATTCAATAATTCACAGGTGCTGATCATAAAAGGCTGATTTCTATTATAATTTTATAGATATTTTCATCAATATCATCTATTTATTTATTTTCTTAAAGAAGCACTTAATATATGGGGCTTTTTATGGATCTATTTTCTATTAATAAATGTTATATATTGTCTTACTTGAGTTTAATTGTCTATGTGGTCTACCACATACCCGCCACTAGAGAATTACAGTGTTGAAACCACAGATGATTCCTGCTTAGTGTTTAAGACCCAGCATCTGGCTTCACAGGCTGCTCTATCCACACTTCTGACTTCAGGAATCAAAGGACGTTTCACAGCCGAGCCTCCTTAAGCACTTCTCCCTGTGATCGAAGCTCAGCCTCCCAGGGAGCTCGGCCTACAGATGATTTCCCTCCCTCTGTCTCAGTGTTGGCTGGCCTCAGCTCTTGGGCCACTTTCCGAAACCTCTGGCACCCTTCAAATCCAATAAATTAGACACTACTCCTCAGCTAGACCTCCATGAAGGCTTAGTCCCAAATGGGTCATTACATCCTGTTTTTAATCTTACATCCCACCTTTACCCAGCTGCGCCTGCTTAAAGTTACTGAAGCAAACCAGAAATGACACACGTTAGGCGTGAAAATATATATAAACTGTCATAAATATTGTACTCCTAGTGTCTGGATTTTCTTTTGACTATCAGCAACACTTGATTGGCGTGTAATAACAGTAGTGAAAGACCTCGGTCACGCTGTGATTCCCGCGGCACGCTGCTCTCCTCAGGCACCGACGCGCCATTTTACGCTGATATCTGGCTCTCCTCCTGGAGGGCAGCAGAGGAGGGAGGCTTGCAGGCCAACACCCAGGCCTTGCGGTTCTTCTCACATGGGACACTGAAGCCACTTCATCGGCGGGATGGTAAAAGAAAAGCACCGGCAACGGCACCCAGCCCCAATCCCCATCCTAACCCTAACCCTAACCCAAAGCCTAACCCTAACCCTAACCCCAAGCCTAACCCTAACCCCTCCAGGCCCTTGTGCCGACAATCGTGTCGCACGGGATGCGAGTCGCACGGCAGTATCCGTATCACGAACAACTTTTCATTTAATGGTAGTAACTGAAGAAAAACTGCCTGTGGAACTAATAAGCTCTGGAGCCTCACTGTAAAACGGGGCCCTTCCATTTCTACACAAGAACAAGGGCTGTCCAAGCCTACAGCCTCCAAGCAGAGCTAATATCCATTTTGTGTGGATGTGTGACCATGTACACCGTAAAGGCGGTTAGGATAATTCCAAGGGACAAATAAGCAACAAATAACAAATAATTAGATTGGTCTGAGTTGGGGGCCCAAAATCACACGCTTTCATGAGGCCCAAAATCTCTAGTGGCAGCCCTGTGTATGGCCCATTCTGGGATTAAATGTCTATTTTAACCTTAATCTTAACAACTAAAGTTTTGTTAGTTATTTAGTTAGACATTTGCTTGGGAATTAAAATGTAATACAATACAATAAAATAAAACTTCTTATTCATATTATGCATGCATTATGCATCTCTGTATATCAATATGAGTTTTACATTAGTGCCTCATTTCCGAATTGCACAAAAGTATGAAACCTATCCCCTGCCTTAGTTAATGACAGCTGCAGTGTATCACTAAATAATTCAGCGTGAGGTTAGAGCAAATGCTATAGAACTTCTCAGCACTTACTGGTAAAAGGAGCTATACAAATAACAGGAGGGATCACACATGAAGCAGACAATGTTCAACACTCGCATTGTGTTACAGTCACATAGCAACCAGGGACATTTACCAACATTATCATTTTTCACTACTTGAACCTACATTTTAATGTAATAATAATGATATTAAGGCCCATTCCTGATTTCAGCAATTTCTTACAGGAATGATATGCACATTTATTAAAAATGCACAAATTACAGAGAATAAAATATCTAATTATTTCGGTGCAAGTAAAAATAGCTGATATTCCTATTAAAATTTTATTATAAGGCCAGCCTTCAGATATTTCTTCTAAATGAAGGGAAAGTTTAGGATAATTTACAATTCATGTGGTCAGGAATTTGAATGTTTCATTACATGGCATATGGTTTCACTTGTACAGATTTGTTTTTGTTCACATTAATTCTATAATAACCTGGTAAAGAAAAGAATGAAGTTTATATTATCCACTTGGTTATTCTACCTAACCATGTAACCAGAGTCTGCTTCATTACAAACTTACCTCCTCAGCATTGTCCTGGATTCAAACAGAATTGACAAACGCTGTTATAGCAACAAAAATAAAAACACTGTGCACCTCTAATACACTAAGGCTTACTTTACTTACTTTTTAATAGCAAGTGGAGGTTTCTTTTACGTCAAAATATATAGGACATCTGTAAACATGTTGACTTAATTGTGAATTAAAAAAATTTAATTTCATCTCGTCTACACAAAAAATAGGTTAGCCGAGGAATAAAACGATACGCATCTCTGCTGTACTGCTGGTAAACAATTAATTAAATTGGCTCGATCTTAATTCAGCTGTATTCTGGAAGGAGTTGCCAGTGACCAGTTCTATGTAAGTTGAGTTTACAGCTGATGGATCGAGACAGACATGGCTGCCATTGTGTGTAGTTCTGCAGGAAATGCTGCAGCCAGCGGTTTCATTATCATTCTGAATGAATGAGCTTGCCAGCTTGTTTGGACAACAGCTTGACTCTCTGTGGGGTAGACGTGCTGTCATTTCCCTTAAATAGAAAAGAAAAAACCATGCAGTTGGTATGACTTCTGGCCAGACACAATTTAGATGCAAAGCAGCTCCAAATGCCATGACTGCTAGATGCAGAAGTTTACTTTATTCTCAAAGCATTATTAACATTTGCGATGGTCAGAAGACTTTTACCTGTCTAGAGGATAAGTAATCATATTCCACAGTTGATACTTTGTTCATCCATGAGGATATTTTTGTCTAATATCAAACGATAAAAATAATCCTGTCAGAAAGCTCTTTCGAGTTGCTTGAAATATTAATGTTAATATACTATTAAATATTAAATTTCTATTAAATATTAAAATTAATATTGTATGACCAAATTATTCCTCTTGCACGAACAAAGCGACTAATTTAATTAACTGACAATTTATATATGCGTTATGTCAGATCTTGTGGATTAATCTACACATATCCCTCAATTTTCTGTGGTGGGGTATCTCTTTGAGGGCTCTTTTTGTAATCCAGGAAAATGTGTTAGTAAAGCAAACAAATAAACCAAGGAAATCCCTTAAGATGCCGTGATGAAAACGGGGCTACAGTCTGTCCTCCAGGCAATTTGCGAACACGTCACATCCAAAGGTGTCACAGGAATCACTCTGTAATTCAGGACAACGGGATTCCAGGGAGCACTTGGTAATAAAGTTGAACAAGACAAACATATTAAACTGACTGTGTGTGATAATTCAGACGGACATGCCACACGTGCTGACTAGCCTTTGGGCAGTCTTCTTACATGATTATTAATCTTCATATATGGGAAAACAATGAACCTTCAAACGATGATTTAGAACTTTCTGTTCCTATTAGCTTCACAGCAACATTCTGTGTTATTAAAATAATAATAATAATAATAATAATAATAATAATAATACAGAGATCTTCAACAGTGTGTACCTAGGCTTAGTGAGAAGATGGCTATAGGTCAGATGGAACTGCCCTGGTCATGTGACTCATGTGAACTGAGCTGGGAAGGTCTATGTACTTTTTCAAATGCTGAAGCAGTGACTGGGGCCCACAAAATCTATGACGCGCTCGGTCGCAGCGGGTGACCACTTCTTAATACCGATTAACTGCATATGAGCAGCCATTTTGAGCCGGGACTGTAGCGGGATGTGTCCACTGTGCCTGGTCCCTCTGCAGCTCGGCCCTCCGCTGCAGTACAGCTGCACTTCATGCAGTTTAAATGCGAGATGCAGAGAAAGAACCAAGGCGCTTGGCAGATATGCGGCTCTGCTTCAACCGCATACATCTATCACGCATATTTTTATGATTCTAGTCATTCACTTCTGCAGAGGTCAATAACAATAGATTGAGAATCCCTAGAATCATCACAATTGCTAGTCTGAAATGAGAGGAAAAACCCTAAATCTCCTGAAATGCTAGATTAATCATTTGAAGCGCTTAATTTGATATTCCGTTCTGCAGCAACAATGTGTGGCAAATGCAAAGCATGACAGTTGGTAACACAAAAGAGAATCATGTACTTTACCAGCTTCTCTGAAACACAGTACGCTGTTACTGCTAGTAAATCTTAAGTGTGTAACTAGTTATGTACTAGTTATGCAACAGCTAACCGTGTTCATCATCGTTAATCATTCATCATTTCTTTCTTGATTGAGAACTCCATTCGCCAAATCCAGTTATTTCTAATTTAGATACCTCAGTTAATGGGATATTTTGAGAAAATACTTACACTAATACTTTTTCTTGTGTTACTTTACGTTTACCTAAGATCCACTATTTGATAAGGCCATAAAAAGAAGAATCAAACTAAATTCTTATAGTTTCATATATATTCTCATTGTTATATAAAATCGTATATATAAAAAATATTCACAGAAGCATTATAAAAAGAATAACATTACTTGTGAGACTACACTAAAAAGTGAGTATGCCATCAAAAAAACTGAAATTTGTCAAAACATTGCCTCGGCTATAGGGGGCGCTAGAGAGAAGGCAGAGCCACCATCACTCTTTTATTAAAGTCTCGGAAATCCCATACAGCATTGATCACAGCACCGCATACCCCGTGATCTAAAGAAGAGAACTGTTAGGGTAATGAGGACTTTTGTCCAACCTCCTATCTGTCTCCCGAAATGGTTCCTGACTTCTCCAACATGGTTCAGAAACTGAATCCGGGGGAAAGAGAAAATGTCATGGTTTGTAACAAGCAATCTATGCCTTTGATTACTATTAACGACCTTTCGAATGAGCCTTAGAATCATACTCCCTCTGCAATGCCAAATCATTCTTAGTCTCTGCAATCTCTCATCGAGTACAGCGCGTATCGACTGGGATACCAGTAACATGCGTGGCGGCAATCATGGGGTAAACCCCGCTAATGATCATCTCTACTAAACCAATCTGAGCTGCATTAGGCTCACAGAAGAGACTGCCAAGACCCTGCCCGCCTCTCCCCTCATAGCCAGCAGGCAGCAAGGGGTTCCCTTGGAGGCTCCCAGTCACAGGAGCCATCACGCCATACATGGGGTTTCACTGCTTGGTTAAGAGTTTATGTATACTGGTATTAACTAATCTGTTTAGTAAAGCTATATCATATATGATGGGTATTCAAATTAAAATTGGTAAGCAAGACAACTTTCAAAAATGCTAAATTACATGCCAGACTGCATAAGTATTATTTAAATTGTTATTTTTTTTATCAGTTAATTATATATCAGCTTCGGAGACTTAGTGAGCAATGAGCTCGTGACCTAAATATCAGGCTTCTGTCGCAGCCAAAATACCTGATGATGCACGCAAGCAGCCCGATCAAAGGTCCGCATTGTTAGGCTTCCTATGCGAGTCTTCCCACATTTTTCATTCAAATTTTAGCACGCGCCATTGAGTCGATCCCCACTGACGACCACGGAAAAAAAATGTTAATCAGTCAACGCCACAATTCGCAAAAATCGCAAAAAAGATATTTTCATAATTTTGCTTTAAACGCTCTATCAATTCATAACAATGCAGCACACAGCCTACCTTCATCAAAGAACTAAGACCATTAAAACGGTCTGACACCATTTTGATTTACTCTGCAGGTACAATAACCCACCGGACCCCTCCCAAACAACCCCCACCCGTCGTTTACGGGCAGCAAAGCTGTAATTACCGGTGCTCACATATTAAAACGCCACAAAGATGGGCTTACATCTCCCCGATTACCACATAAACGCCGACGCGCAAAACGAACCCACATTTATCAAGTTGGGTGCCCCGCCTGGGTCCGCAGCCCTCCTCCTATCGCCGCCGCGCCGTGTCGCAGTTCGCATATCGCACGTATTATCGCCGACCGAACGCATCGCCGCGCCGCATATCGCGATAAAGGACGCAGCGCGGCATCCGTGTATAACGGCTTATCGCGACACAGGAGTGCGGGGGGAGCGGAGGGCGGCGTGAATCCCCTGCCAGCACCTGATTTAGTCTCGGAGGAGAGGAGCTGCCCCTGCGCAAAATCCCAAAAGGCTCGGCTAAACCCCCAACGGCAGCCTATCTCAACGTGTATCCCGATATCTGACACCCAGCGACTGTAAACATGTACAAATGCCCGTTTTTTTTTTCTTTTTGCCGATCTTTTTCTCACTGCGCCAGCGGGGGCTGGTCGGTCGCTGTCCGGGGTGCTGGAGAGCGGAATCCGCCCCCGCCGCATTACGGCCGTGCCCTCCGAGAGCCGCTTTCTACGCGCTTACTGAGGCGTCATGGTCTCGGAGAAGCGTGCCCGGCCCGATTCAACAAACTAAACTGGCCGAAAAAAAAACAAAAAAAGAAAAAAAAACGTACAAAGCATAGAAAATGCTCAATAAAGCACGAGGGAGCGCGGCGAAACTAACTGTATTCCATAGCAATTCTTCGCCCGTGACCCTGAAAAAAAATAACCTTTTAAAACCTCTTATCACCAATGCCGCATTATTCTATAGGTTAAGCAAAAATATTTCCTTTTTCTACCTGTGATTAATAAAAAAAAGAAGGTATTAAGCAAGGGAAGGAGCCCGTTGTCCTACCTGAGCTTGTGCGCGACGGTTTGCAGTCAGTCCCGAGGAGGAAATGTCTGCGCGTTTCAGCCACGAACTAATGTTACCCCCCTTTCCTCAGGACCGCAAAGGAACTGCGCGCTGCTGATGCCTCATCAGTTCCTCCTGAATGGAGAGCGCCTCTGCCACCGTCAAAGATGGCCGCCGCTTCTGACGTCAGCGCCTTTTAATAGGCACGGCGAGGAGGCGAGGAGGGGCGCCGGCCAGGGCTTGAATCATCATAATCCGCTGCACACGTAGAGGCTGCTCCTGCTCCTGGAGATGGCTGCAAAACAATAATAAAACATAAAAATTGCAATAATTGTCAGTGGCGGCCTGGCATCAGCTAGATGTGCGTGTTTTGCCGGATGCGTTGGCAAATGCTGCATTAATGTAGAGTTTTGTGTGTTGCCTGCAGGGGGGTAGGGGTATCCCTGCAGACCGCTTGGTATGATGTGCAGGTACGCAGTAGGCCTGTCTACGCTTCCAGCGTGCAACATAAAACGCAGTGCCATCCAGCGTTTCATAGTACATGGCTGATAATAATCTGCTTAAAAGGAATTAAGATCTTAAAATGGGCAAGCATAGTACTACCTGTGCTGGAGATAAACAATGCTATGTATGTGGATATATGTACAAAAACAACTAACCTTTCGGTTGGTCTGAGCAGGTACCGTTATATAAAAAGTATATTTTATGGTGAATTGTAAAACTAACCTTTTAACCAATATCCGTATGTGCTAATGGAGTGCACTGTATAAACTGTATTTATTGCTCAAATAATATTATTTCCGAAAGTATATTCCCATTATGCCATTTTGGCAGCTTGACAAACGATATTGATGAACATTCTGATGCACATTTGTGGTACAAATCACATACTGACAGGGCTACGTACAGCATCGCTTTGTGATGAAAATACCGAATTCACAAAATTTTACAAAAATCTACTGATTTCATTTCCTGTGAAGGCTCAAAGACTGGCTCTTTCAGGGACGCCCATTTATCTCTCCCAGGTCACACCTCGTTTATAACACCTGCTTTTATGCTGTGAAAGACGAGCACTTATAAAATAAACAGAAGCATGGGCTTAATGAAGATCAGTTTGCATCTGTGATTCTTTCAGTGGAAAATGCTCACCCCCTACATCTTTCTCTCCCGGATTGTCACTATTGTTTCCTGTTGGAGAGGGAGGACTATTTATAACTGGAGCTATTATAAGTTTGCTTTAAGTGCGTGTTCATATTAAGGCCTCCTCTCACAATATCAGTTTGTGAGCCCCCTGCGCAGTGACTGTTCACAGCCTGCATGTTGCATATGCAGCCCCAGTGTCTCTGCAGCAGGCCTATAAGCAGACATCCCTGCAGGCCTTACTCCTTTCGGCATGTGGCATGTGTGGCCCCAGTGTCTCTGCAGCAGGCCTATAAGCAGACATCCCTGCAGGCCTTACTCCTTTCAGCATGTGGCACGTCCGGCCCCAGTGTCTGTGCAGCAGGCCTATAAGCAGACATCCCTGCAGGCCTTACTCTTTTCGGCATGTGGCATGTGTGGCCCCAGTGTCTCTGCAGCAGGTCTATAAGCAGACATCCCTGCAGGCCTTACTCCTTTCAGCATGTGGCATGTGTGGCCCCAGTGTCTCTGCAGCAGGCCTATAAGCAGACATCCCTGCAGGCCTTACTCCTTTCAG
>JAODKM010000038.1:9559705-9570255 GCA_026780845.1 Petrocephalus sullivani
AGCAGGCCTATAAGCAGAAATCCCTGCAGGCCTTACTCCTTCCAGTCACATGGTGCTGAAACACCAGTCAAATTATCATGCAGCTTGATTTACCGGCTCATTATACAGTGTGCAGTATGTACTGGGAGGGAGCCAGGAGGTACATTTGGAGCAGTTTATATGTCTTTAAACACCCTAAGTGTCCTCTCTGATCCTAGAACATGCATTATTTATTAGCCATAGATTCTTCCATCTTGCTTCAACACCTATGACCGAGGAGTGTTGTAGCTCTACGCTGCACTCGCTAGCTAGTGTTTCCAGTTCCAGACCGCACTCCCAGTATGACTCCCAGAGTGTACTCTGTGTCCGTGTCCTTCGTCAGCTCTCCCAGTCTAACTCCCAAGTCTGCACTCCCACTCTCCGCTCCAGTCAGCACTCCCAGTAAGAACGTCTCAGCCTTTGTCGAGCAAAAATCTAGCTTCTCCATTCTCAGCTGACTTCTTTGGCTGGGAAGTAGAGTTATGGGTTATGGGGAGGGGTGGTGGGGTCCAGCCTCATGGTGGTGATGGGAATGCGGCTGAAGAAAAATAGCCGGCTATTTGCCTCCCCTGTCCCATATAATTTATGCGGCCCGTTGAGCAGTTTAGCGGAGGCGGAGAGAGGACCCAGGGTGCTGCAATGGGGCTGACCAGACAGCTCATCCCACGCTGAGATGCTGAAGGCAGAATGCTGTTACCACTCTCCCCAAAAAGATACCACTTGAATCCAAATGCAGTGTTTACAAGGACCCCACATGTCCTATGCCGAGCTCAGGGGGTCTAGAGCCTATCACAGGTGTTACAGGTGAAAGGCAGGGAATAACCTAGGATGGGGTGCCACCCAAACACAAGGCAGATATGCAGGGCTGGGACGGAGACTGGAATCCTAGTCTCTAGTCTCTGTGTGAGGCAAACTACAGCAACTGTGCTGCCCTCACCAGTAAAACCTATTTTTAAAATGTACTAAAACTAGTGCTGCTACGGGAATGCATTATGACATTGACATTTTTGATCAGTAATTGATACGATAGGATGGCATTAATCAGGGCGTGTGTTTGTGTATGTGTGCTGCCAGACACGTGTCTCCAGGTGCCTCCCTTCCCTATTTTCCCGGCCTTTCCCAGTACACATGCTATATACATCCCAGCAGCAGGCCAGGTGGGCGTGATGTATATGTAAACTGGTGAGATATAGACTGGGAACGTTTGGGCCTATCAGGTGTCCCTGGTATGACAGCGTTATCAGCAGGCTGACCCCCGCCGGCTGCTCTGCCTTCTGGGATTGTTGTGTCTTTCTTTGTGTCCAGCCAAATTTCAGGCTAAATGCTGCAGGACGACACCGCAGCGTCACTGTTGTTCTGAATAAGCTCCTCCCCCTGTCGCTTGCCGGGTTCTCTCTCACCCATATATTCCTTCATGCCTGAGTATGTTTCTTCCGCCAGCCATGCAGCACGATGTGTTTAGTTCTGCGCCTCTTGTGCGCCTGATCATGTTATGTCAACAAAGCTTCCCATTTCTGGCAGAGCCATTAACATAATGAGGGGTGGGGGGGGGGGGGGGGTGGCTGGACCACCCCCCACAGAAAACGGCTGTCAATTGTCTGCCGAGCACCAGTGACAGTGACACATCTAAACTGCGTTTGTCTGACACAGTAGACTTGTGCCATCCTTTAGACAACACCACGTCCTTTCACTCACATTCTCCAGCCACACATAATTTTTTTATTTGCCCTTTGAAAACTGTGTCTAAAGCCTATTACTCTGCAAAAGTCATATGTCATAATAAGACGGCCACTGCAACCGAATAAATTCATGCCGTACAGGAGTATATATTGCAATCATTTGCATATTTTTTCAGTAACCTGTTCAAAACCCAATGGCCACTTGAATTCAGCACTTTGATGCAACCGGATCTGATTTAATGATTGAAAGGTGCTCATTGACGTCAATTATTGTAATTTTACCGTACAATATTATTCAGAGAATTGTTGTACATAAGCACATAACTGGAAAAAATTCTTAAATATCAGCCAGAATGTGATCTTGTAGGTCTTGCAGTTATATATTCATTTGTATTGGTCATACAGCAAAAACAACCAAGCGAATGAATACCCATTCATTTGCTAAGGAATGAAACACATAAGTAAACGTGCTTTTTGAGCAGGGTGAAAAGCATTAGCTCGGCTATGCCATGTAGCCTTAAAGGAGATGTCACAGGCAGAGTGCTTATCGCCGCTCTGAATCAGGCCTCAGATGGCGATGTGTGAATGGGAGGCTGGTGGCCACACTGCACCCCCCCCCCCCCCCAACGTGCAATTGCACTGACAGCGCTGGCCTGGACCCCCCAGGGGGCCGCACATTATCCATTGTCACATCACAAAGAGGACGGGGCCTGGAGATCTGAGAGGAGTGGGTGTCGATTCGGGGCTGGGGCAGACTGCCACTCCGAAAACAGTGGAAGGCCGTGCCCTGCATCCCAGCCTCAGCCTTTTCTCTGCTCTCCTTCCACACACATATCAAGAGTCTGACTTGGCACTGAGCTAAAATAACATGTGACCCCTTAGACTTGGGCATTAAAGCTGGATCCCATGTCACAGAATCATACAGCGAGAGATTTGCGAGCTTTTTACCGGAAAGGGTCCAGCAGATATGTCCCTACAATAACTGGATGCAGTAGTAATTGTTTTGCCTGAAATCTACACCAGCACACTGGTCATGGGGTGGGGGGGGGGGGGGGTGTCACAAACACAGCGACGGGGGCGAAAGCAGCTGTGCTTATTGTCACCGCTGCCCACCGAGTGCACAGCTCTTCACAGTGCGAGAGGGTCACATATTAAAATTCATGCCATCTGTGAATATTGAAAGTGAGAGTTTGCAGCGACGGAGATGCAGGTACCTGCGGATGAAGTGACGGCTGGGGGGGATGGGTGTGGGTGAGTGTGTGTGATGGGGGGAGTGAGAGAAAGCTTAAAGTGGAGCGAGCCAGCCAGGCCCGGGGAGGGAGGGGCTGGCATGCGGCAGAGACAGATTCTTGCGGCGTCTGTGACTCAGCAAATCCCATCTGAAACCAAAACAAGTCTCCTTTCTTCCTGATGCCAGGCGGCGAGAATGCTAATGAGATCTTTACAAAGATGAGCCAACGTTTGTGTGGGGGCCGTGGAACCGGTGGGCTTTCTCGTGGTCGGCACTCGGGGGAAATCGTTTTTCTGCCTCTTGGTCACCATATTGTACTTCGAGTATGTTGTGTTGCAATGGGTCTTTACGGTCGGCCGGCTTTGATCATGATTTGGTTCTTTATGGGTGGCTAGTTTCAATTGTACGCCCCTGCGCTCACCGCCGCCGCGGCCAATTAATCTGATGGACGCAGGCTCCACCCTTCATATCGCAGCTCAAGGTCGATCCCGGGTGCGATCCGGTCCTAGCGATCGCTCCAGACACCTGGCACGATCGTCCCGCGTATCCCCGACTGCGACAGAAAGTCCTCGAAGTCTCGTGGCCTCGGCCACAACGCCGCATTGGGAGAACCCCGCTGAGACGTGCAGGCGGGGGGGGGGGAATGCGTGACAGGCATCTCACACAAACTCGCACTGCTTTTATCTCGTCACTAATATCCCAGCCAATCAGATCATTCCTTGGGCATTTCGCTTACATGTGGAATTAAGTATAACATTTGCAGTATTGAAACAAGAGTAAATATTAAGGCATATGAGGATGCAGAATCAGCCCCCCTGTTCACTGACACGGGGGGAGCGGTGGCAGCCGCGTGCTAATGGGGGCCGCAAATACTGAGTGGTGGAAGATTCCATCAGAGCCGGAGTGGGGGGGTTGAGGTGTGAGAGGGAGCGGGCTTAGCGAGGATGAGAGCAGCAGCACGCCTCCCGGTGATCCCGGGCCGCTTGGATCGCGGCACGGTTACTCCTCCAGGCGGCCTGGCAGGAAGCGGCACATTAGCACGGCCGGGGGCGAAGTCACACGCCCCCCCCCCAGCCTCCATATGTGGCGTGTTGATGCGCCTGCGTGCCAAGGGCCAAAGAGCCGGGCGACCCAGCCAGTCCTGCTGCATGAGTGGCCTTGCATCTGCTCACCCAAGGCGGCGCGAGGATTCTCACCAGCAGAGAGAAGATTAACAATAAAGCCAACAGATTCCCATCCAAATATCCCAGCATATAGTGCTATCGTCAACGTAGCTGCTAAAAGCAGGCTATTATTTATAAAGGTAATAAATTTATCCATTTCCTAACCACTAATCCTGGACAGCGTGACTGGAATCCTGGAGCTAATCCCAGGCAGAACAGGGAACAAGACTTGGATTCACCCAGGTCAGGATGCTAATCCATCATGGGGTATCGCATATGAATATCAGCCCTATTAAGTAAGAGGTGAATTAGGGGTGGGACGGAGGAGGGTGTGGGGAGGGGGAGGGAAAATTGAGGCCAAGTGAGCAGGTGGGACAAATGCCTCCTCCAATCATATTTAGGTGAGTTTTCAGAAAAATCTGTCCCAGTCCTGGGTGGGCAGAGATTACAGAAAGCTGCACAGTGGAGAGTAGCAGGCATTTAGAGTCTGCCATTCGCCACATGACTCTTCCACTATTTTATGCTACTGCCATCTTATCAGAATCAATAGCTTTCCGAAGGATGTAATGTTGTGAACACTGAGTAATCTGTGCAATTTCATCCATAAATGCCCGAATTATGGAGGTTTGCTGAATATAAAAGCACAAAGGCACATTAAAACTGCACCATAGGCCCTAGTTACCAGCCTTTGTCTAATGTAGTGCGGCTTATTGTAAACATGCATAGAGCTTCGACCGGCTACAACCTGATCCTGCCCAATTCGATCGGCCGTGTGGGGGTGTGCGGCGGGCAGCCGGCTCGAGTGAAGGACACCCAGCATCAGCGACCAGGCATCCTGCTGGCCCGGGCCTCGCGAGGGTCAGAGGGATGGCACGGCACTACAGGAAACTTACATGGAGATGTACATCGTGCTCCGGACCGGCGAGGCCACAGTGCTGCACCCGGTGGGGGGGGCACAGGAGGCAGCCATTACAGGGGGGCGTGGGCAGGGGAAGAGGGGGCCGGCGCGCATGATGGAAAACGGCCGCGGGACGGTGCGCTGGGGCGGGTTATTAATGCTGCATTTTTCAGCTGGTCAATAATCAGCCAAGCAGGTGCTGAGAGCAGCAGTGTCAGCCACAGCTCCTCCGAGACACACACACACACACAAAATTCATACCATCACAGATTCACCTGCAGGGCAACTTCTGATGTTAAGCAATTGCAGTTAACCTGACACCATGGAAAGGAGATGCTCAGATCGAGTTACTGAGCAGACCAGTGTTCAGCTTGCTGATGCCTCATTAAGACATTGTCCTGCCTATGACTCTTATTAAGCAACAAAGATGACCTTTTATATAATAACTCATATACCAGTCATTATAGGGCGCAACAAAGAATGATATCATTATTTAAGCATAGACATGATTAAGGTATATTTTGTGGTGCGTAAATGTAATTTTCTTGGTTTGGTAAGTTAATGACTCCATATGTTTTTATCATAGAGAAATTCATTGCATTGTTTGTATGCGAGGGATTATGGAATTAAGTGCCAGATAGGTAAATGAGAATTAGATAACAGGACGGCTATATCCGGATGAGCCCACATTCTCAGAGACCCTCCACAACCCCCCCCACCTCCCCTGTTTAGTTGCTTTAACTCGTCAGTGTTCCTTTCAGCTCGACATTAAATATGAGATTTAGTGATCCGATGCCTTCCAGCTAGCTAAATTACAGGCAGCATCCTGATGGTCAGTTTGCTGCGAGGGCATCTCTTCTGGCGGATGTGAATTATGCAGTTTCACAAATCTCCCTCTTCTGCTTTTTTTTTTTTTTCTCTCCGGTACGCTTTCACTCAGATCGGGCCCACACAGAAAGCCCTCACTGCAGGGATCCGAGCAGGCCGCGTCTCCCGCTCCACCGGGTCAAGGAACAGGGAGGCAGGAGCCTGCAGACCACAAAACTCCATCCCAGTCAGGGATCTGTGCTGTTCAGCTAATGTGATGCTATTCAATCGATGTAGGTCTCAAGTGATTGAATAAACAGAATACAGAATAATAAGGTTAAAATAATAAGGAATATTAAGGACACAACGGTGTCTGCACCAAACTAACGTAGCTATACGTCAAATCATTCTGGTGAATAAATTACCTATATGTTTTAGCTACTGAAATAATATGTTTTAGTACTGAAATAATATGTTTTAGTACTGAAATAATCAATAACTGTTACAACAGGCCGTGTGTGAGATGTTCTCCTGCAAACGAAAAGGGGTAGTTATTTAGGGTCTTGTTTACTGAGCGGCTGAATTCTCACATCGTCATCAGCAGCAGTCAGCGCGGGGACTGAGCTGTCACCGCATGTTCTTAGAGCCACGCAGCAGACCGCATTCGTGAGTCAGAAAGCGGCCGGCCGAGGCCCAGTGGCCGAGGGGAGGTTCTGCAGGTGCTTCAGCCCGGCACTGAAAGCAGGGGCGGCCCGCTGTTAATCTGCCTGCGTTTTAAATGGCTTAACAAACACACGCAGTATGCCGCACCGCACACATACCTCATTACAGCACACATCGCCGCTATCACCTTTCAGAACTCGCCTTCATGTTGCTATGGAAACGGAGCATCCCCTATCCGTTAGCAGAGACCTGGTTTTATCCGGCGTTCCTTTTTTTTGTTTCCTACAATTGTGTAAAACGGTAAGACCAGCCGGATTTGCGCGTGACCGCGGAAAGCAGCGCACAGTCGGGCGGAAAGCCCTTTCACGTCACGACAGCGGTACCGGAGTGTGAATTATTCATGAGGTCCCGGTGCCTGGGAATAAGGCGCTATGGAGCATTGTGAGGCACGCCAAGACCAGGACGGACCGGAGGCGGCGGGAATGAGCCGCAGTGTGGTGCCCCGGAGCCCGAAACAAACCACAGCGTCAGCGGGACGCGCGGAGACAGGCCAAAGAATCATCGGCGCCAACCGGTGGCAGGGCGGGGCCGGGCAGCGCAGTCACCCCACTGTTCACCCGGCTTGTCAGGGCTCGGGGCACAATGGGGGTCTTTGGTGGGGGGGGGGTGTCCCTTCTCGGCGCGGGCCAAAAGGACATCCTGAGCCGGCACAGGCGCACGCCGAGAACGGATAGTCCTGCTGCAGTGAAACGGTACCCCTGCCCGCTGCTGGGCAGCCAGGCGCGATCGATTCACTGCACCACCTCCCTGGCGTGTGCCCAAGCGATTTGGGTCCACTGCAGTGCTCGCCTTGAGGGGGGCTTCCCCTCACCCCCCTCCCCAACCCCCAGCTCCTCCCAGAGACTCAGTGAGAGAGGCGCCACCTCCCAGCAGCACGCAGGTAGGCAGAAATCTACACGCCTCCCATGCATATGTGCATGCCTGTCTCTGCCGCGCACACACTAAGGCACGCACATTTGTGCAAACGGGTGCGCGCGCGTGCAAAAGGCTCCACAGCGCAGATGCTGCATTTTTTGTTTCATTTTCCTCCAGATCGATGCCGCGGTGATCGGATCTCCCGTCTCTCCTTGAGCTCGGAGTCTGAAAAATGATGCTTTCAGGCCACGTGGGCAGGAATGTCTCTACTTGCTGCAGGATCAGGGCCGGGCCTGTAATATTAATAAGGCACGGTGCGGTGTTGCTCTTCGCAAGGAGAGATAATGCTGTGAGAGGCAATTGTTGAAGCTCCCAGCTTACAGCATGGAGAATGGAATCTCATCCATTTCCCCGATCTGACAGTCCCTTTGGCTGGGAAGATCAAATACAGAAATTAAACAGAGCCGCAGCAAAACAGCACGGAATCAGCAGGTCCGTGTTACAATCCTTGACTCAGTGTGCACTGACCAGAACATCAGTTCATTACTATATTTACTTGCTATATTTACAGAAACTATTATCCATAACAATTTAAATATTAGCTATTTGTATAGCTGAATAGACATTTAAACTATATAATATTTCAACCAAAAGAAAATATTCCCTGCCCCAATAGCTGAGAAAGATTCATGTTAGCATTCTAACCCAGGGGTAACTCGAGTCTGTGCTGATCATTGCCTCTGCCTCCTGTCTTTATTTAAGTCTGTTCATTGGACCCAAGGACTCCACATAATGAGCTCAAAATTTAATTTGACTTCACCGAAATATTTTCCATGAACTCCTTAGGCTACGCAGTCTGCTTCTTTTTCAAATGCAGGGCTTTCCATGATTATCTCAGCTAATGAGGACGTACATTTGGGGACTGCCAGTCGAATCTGACGCTACCATTACCCCGTATTTAATAATAACGCACACTTAGTATTGACATGGAATGATTTTGCTGTTGCTTAGAGAAAGCCAGAATTACATTTCCAAGTAGAAGCTGAAATTTAGATGCTAAACTTCTAATTATATTTTGTGTCTCTGGCAAATAGGTGCTTGATTTGCACTCCTCGCTTCTGCTCATTAAACTTAAAGCACATTTAACTGATACAAGCCTGATTAGCTTATTCTTATATAAATAGTTCATTTTGGTTATGCACAATTCTTTCACAATCCCCAGAATAGTAAATCATTCAGTGCCATAGACAGCACTCCTGTTATCTCTTTCCATTTCCATTTGCATTTACGTTTACTTTTACGTTACGTTTACAAACATTTATGTTTATTTGTTTGGCAGACACTTTTGTCCAAAATGACGCACCAGTGAGGCAGATAATACTTCCTGGGTGATGTAGCTGCCTGGGCTCGCTGTTGTTAACCCCGTGGCTGCGGCTCCATACTGGCATCGCCGGATACCTTGTACATGGAATCACACTTGACTTCCTGAAGACTTCATACATCAGCCATCTTGGTTCAGTTTGTTTCTCATTTTGAGAGGGAGCTTTAATATCGGATATCAAGTTCATCACAGCCTCTATCCGACTGGGTTAAGTTATCTATTACAGGGTCGATACATGCCCGGTGCCTATCTAAGGGATCAATAGCATGAGGTAAGCCTGGACAGGATGCTAATCACTGGGGCTGTTTCACCAAAGAAGGACACTTTCAATCCCAGTGCAATATTATTTTGTATTGTCGCTAAGCAGTAAGAGAATTAGAAAATTAACCCAACTGCTGGCTTTGTTCTCGGACAGGTTCTGCCAGCCCCTGCACCTGCCTGATGAAGATAACATTGTAATAACGATAATAAAGACGTTTCAGTCCATGGTTTCGCTGTTGCTCCAGTGCTTTGCAATTACAGGCAATAGTAGTTAGAATCCTGTGTCAGGGCCAGGCTTACCTCTATTGGCGTATTTATTGATCGGATGCGCTATTCATCTCTCGGCCCTCAACCGCTACGCAACAGATTCGGCTTCTCTGATTAATTGGTTCCCCCCGGATTTTCGGTTTCACTTCCAAACCTTTGCTGCTGCTTGTTGACGTCCAGTAGTCTGCTTCTCCTCTTCTTTTGACTATCCCATCCTCCCTGCTCTGTCCCCTGAGGCCCTCTTCTGCTGAAAGTTTCTTCTGTCGCCATTAATTGATTTTCTGTCTCCAAAGTCTAGTTTCCCACATCCTGGGGCTGACTTTCCTTCACCGGAAGAAACGCTCGGCCGGCTGTCACCTTTCGCCGTCCCTGAAAGACGTGGTCAAGTTTCTTAAATCCAGTATTGCTGTCCAATGACATTTTACTGAAATAAATAACTTTTCAGTAATTTAAGGAATTGCGTAAGTCTTCACTGAGGATTCAAGCTGTAGGTTATTAGACCGCCTAGTGCAATCTAACCCTTCAAAAATCTGTTTATTAAACTTAAGTCACTTTTTTTCAAGTGTCATTTGTTCATGACACTGGTTCAGCGGCATCTCTCTTTCCTGATATAAGATGTCCTCTTAAACCACCTCAAGCTGATGGGTGAGATCACAGGGTAACCTTCCCACAGCATGAACCATGCACACTAACTAACGAACTAACTAACTAACTGACTGACTGATTCAATGACATAAAATATGAACTGCATAGTTTACTATTTTTGGGACAAGATGGCATGGAAGTCCAAGTATGTGTCTAGAGTGTGTAGAGTATGATGAATATGTAAAATATGTAGAGTATGATGAGTATGTAAAGTATGTAGAGTATGATAAGTATGTAAAGTATGTAGAGTATGATAAGTATGTAACGTATGTATTGTGTGTAGGAGAAAACTTCAGCAAACCAACAGCTGTAGGATGTATGTAATGCATGAAAAAAAGGGATTTTGGGGAGGAATCAGCTCAAAGTCCCCCGACACAATATCAGTGAGGATGTCACATGGGAGATAAGGCACTCGGATGGATTTGGAAATCTATAAACAGTCACCTTGTAGGGAGGGGACAGGGTCTCAACATGCACAGATAAAATGGAACAAAATGTAAATCCAGCATCAAACTTCACAAAGCAGCACATGCATTGTTGCAGCGGAATTCAGCACGCCAGGACACAGCCATGGGTGCACTGGGAGAATTCAGCACGCCAGGACACAGCCATGGGTGCACTG
>JAODKM010000038.1:9595992-9636661 GCA_026780845.1 Petrocephalus sullivani
CATGAGTGAGCTGCATCAGTATGCTACATGAGTGTACTACATGAGTGAGCTACATCAGTATGCTACATGAGTGAGCTGCATCAGTATGCTACATGAGTGTACTACATGAGTGAGCTACATCAGTATGCTACATGAGTGAGCTACGTCAGTATGCTACATGAGTGTACTACATGAGTGAGCCACAGAAGTATGCTGCAAGAGTGTGCTACATGAGTGTTGATAAATAATTGCAGAAAGCTCTTATAAGACACCTACACACTGACCCGGCAGTGTTCTCTCATACCTGCATCTGGTGCCATCTGTCTGGCTGCTGATATCCTCATTTACTGCTCTTAATGACCTTTTCCTCCAGCGCCCTTCTCCGTGACAGAATGTGACACGCACTTAAGCTTCCGCTCTCCTCAAACTGCAGCGCGTGGACAGCTAACATTTAAACGATCTCTTCATGGCTGCAGATGTTACGGTTTTTCTCGTTTGATTTGGTACGTTTTCTTGAATCATTAATAACATTTGCCAAAAAGTGAGTGCATTTCTCGAATTCGTACACCACATAATGGATTACCAGCAAAAGACAGTATCTTTCTCAAAATCCTTCATCCCTCAAAAGTAAATATTTATGTCAAAGAACTTGTCAGTGGCATCAGAATGACGTGTCCTTGCATCATCGTTCATGAACAAGATAGTCAAACTGCTTAGCCATGTTGTCAACATAACAGTGCACTCTGTAAGTGTTTTCCGATGTAAACTATGGCTAAGGTTTTGAGGACAGTTACACATACAGTGCATGTACTGTAAGCACCACCATACATTGCTCGACTGGACATAAGCCGATGGATGACTTATATAAATAGGGCACTTTTCCACATAATATTTACTTAGAGATGAATACGTAGCGGTTAAGTGGATGGATACTTACGACACCACGCGTGTGCACTGACCCTGCCCCCATGAGCACGGCTGGTAGTCCGGCTTGACGTAGGTCTCCACTCCATCCTCCACGACGCAGCTCACCGTCCGCGTCACCACATATGCACACCAGTTCCTGCGGGGATGAGGAAAGGTCAACATGGACATCTGGCAGGCACACTGGTGGGCAGTTCTGTGAGGCATGCTGGGAGACCCACAAGAAGGTTCCTCAAGCCTGCAATTAGACTGAGGGTGCCTTTGTTTGATTGCTGAGCGATTGTTGGCTGTGGTCCTCAAGCAAAATAATACATATGACCTGAATCATGCCAGTTTCTCAATAAATCGCATATTGATTGGTTTTTTTATAGGGTAATTAAAAATGTAACGAGGACTAAATGCTTGTTGTGCTCTTCTAAAGAACGTACAGATGCTATTACAGTATATGCTGAACAGAATGACACATTAAGTTTGGCAAGATGGCCCTGATTCCCTGCTTCTTATGTGAGTTCATATGCTTCTGCTCGAACTTCAAGGTCTCATCATCCCAGCGCAATAAGATCCATTTGGTAATAATGGGCCCACTGCGACGATGTAACCCACTGGAATGACCCCCCACCGTCGGCTCAGCAGGCCCTCGTACGTGTTCTTCAGATTGGTCACAGCATGACAGAGAGAGAGCTGAGCCAGTTAAACAGCAGTCCTAGCCCCTCGGCCATGTGCAAACAGCTAGACTTGGCAAGCTAACATAAGCTTTGGTCAGTGCCCCCTAGTGGCACAGACCTCTTATAACCCCTACACATTTTGCAAGGACCACCACTGCAAAGGTGTAAAAATGTATGAGGTCTTCATTAATGACATATAAATAAGGAAGCATAATTTTTGTCCTCCTAAAGAACCATAGACAAACATCTGAATAGCATAACGATGTGCCTCTGACTTACACACTATACTGTCTGGTATAGTTTCAAGGCCTCCCTGTGACTCTTACCAGGATAAGGACATAGAAGATGGATGGATGGATGGATAACTTGTCATATCATGTGATATCATGTTAGAGATATTATGATCTTGAGCAATATGACCTTTTCAAGTTACCTTAAGCTGCTAGCTGCAACAGCTTGTTGGAGAAAACCCATATTAACCAACGAAGGGAACGTACACTCACACATGGAGTGGAGATTAGACCCAAATCTGCAAGCTTGAGCTGTGAGGTGTTACCCTCTGAGACTCATATCTTAGCTAATTTTCCATTCCTGTCTCTTAAAAATGATATCTGATTTACCCAATTTTAACTCTAAATCCCTTAAATGAGGATGTTGCTTTTATGCAGTTATTTTCGACCACAAGGAGCTGAGAATCACTGGGGAAAACAGCACCAGGGAATACAATATATAGCTCTCCGTCCGTGCACAGAGACCAGCTTCTATAATGATCCACTCGGGTAATTATGTGACACGTCTCAGCCTGTTATCATTCCTCTGTAATACCACGTCTCCGCTCTCTAGCATTTCTGCTAGCTGTCCCGCAGACGTCATGAGGAGTTTTCGCTTTTGACACACTTACAAGCCCTTCATAATCCCATTCACCACAGCGTCAGCTCCAGATGGCCCATAGAAAAAAATGTAAAATTCTTGGCAAGACCGCCTTTCCTCAACGCGCCATCTTTCTGTGCCCGGCACGGACTGCGATAACTTAATCTGTCTGAGAAACTTCTTTCACGAGGTCCTCTAATCTCCACGCAGTTATGAACGCTATTCCTTTATTGTCATATTTTCCAAGGAGCCACTAGCACACGCGACTGCCCGAGGTAACTGAGTTCATAGCGTGACCTGCAGAATTTTCCAGGGACAGAGAGGCACTGGTGAACTTCTGCTTTGGAGTTCAAGCAACATTATAGGAAAGCGATACCATGCTTAAGTGGCTAAAGTCTTAAGAAGCCAAGAAATACATATTTTTTTAAATGTTTGATTCACTAATCAGAACACCAGTAAACTGAAAGAGTTTACAACAGTATCACATTCCATGTGGAAACGCGCTGAAAGATACAAGCAATCCAACACCTTTATTTCATATGGCTCTAAAGTCTGAATATGCATTTAGCTGTTTATCTTGCAGTAGAGTCATCAGCATTGCTAGGTAAAAAAAATTATTGTATCATGACGTCAAAGTAAGCATCCCCATGGATCCAGTGCAACGAATACAAAGAGCACTCGCAGATAATGAGCTTTTCCAGTGGTCCAGGGAGCCGCATCGTGACCCCTGACCTCCTCCTCCTCCAGTGTCCGCTAGGCCAGTGTTCTGACCTCCAAGCAGACACGCATGAAACAGCACAGCACACTTCTGACAGGGCACGAGCTGCTGAACACGAGAGGGGCGAGGGATCCGATTGCCCTGGAGGCTGCTCATTTCCTGGAAATTCCTGCAGGGGATTTGTTTCAGAAGGTGTGACTCAGAAACACATTCTGATTTCGCTGCCACTAAGCTAAAATCAGTGCCTGTGCAGGATACTCCAACATTCAACTCAATGCAAAGCATATTAGACACATATGCTACACGTGCAACATCCTTCAACAAAATGGCTATTCAAACAACAGAGTTTATGAACAATATTCTTTGGCCTAGAATATTTTTTGGTGGTAACTTTCTTTAAAGCAGTCATTATACTTCATTACACATGCCTTCATAACGCATTACAACGCATTGATTAAGTATTATAAACCCACTATAACTATTTATAAAACGGCATAACACATTATAGTCAAGTGTATTACACAGTATGAATGCTCTATGAAACTCTCATCTATAATGCACTATAAACACCTTCATAATGCAGCACAGAGCATCCTTAATTCTTATACTGAGCATTATAATGCACTATGAAGGTATCTATAGTGCATTATAAATGTGACCTTCATAGAGCATTCATAATGCACGGGAAACATGGCTATAATATCTTATGCCTTTTTATAAATATTTATAGCCATGTTTATAGTACTTTGTGAAGATGTTACAATGAATTATAAGAACAGTTATTAGCCTTAATGAATATGGGCTTCATAGAAACTGTTACCAAAAAAAAACTTTTCAATTGGTTAGGAAGTGTTGGACAGTGTCTATATCCATAGGAAACAGATGTCCCTGATAAGGAGCATTCTAGATAAAGCTGACACTTGCTGATCAGCTATGAGATGCCCAAGTCTTCTCTTGTTCTGTATTTCCTCACCTTCCAGTAATAAAATATAAAAAAAAACTGTATAAATTACATCAACGGGTCAGAAGATATTTTATTATTTTCGGGTTAAAATATATATTCCCCCAGTCTGACATTTAACATAATGCCACACTGTAAACTGTTGGGAATGTATATAAATTAGCTGGAAAAATGACTTGAAAGAATAGCAAGGTCTTATACTGGAAGCAAGTCAACATGTTGCCATGATGTCCTGCCAAGCAGTGGAAAGGAGTCTGATTTACCTCCTTTACCCTCTCCAACAATTTGGCTATACACTGAAGGAGAGTAGGGTCCAAAGTACCAGAATAAGAAAAAGCTGGACTTAATGTTAATGTTAAACTAACTTGCCCCTGCTCTGAAGATTTCTCATCATTTCCACTCAAAGGAACAGTAGCTATTTGTACCTCCACTTTGCACTGCCCTGAATTACAGAGATTGCATCTGAGCAGGCTTGGGTTGAACAGCACGTGTGCATTTTGTCAAAGGCACTTTCTGTGAAACCCTCTGAAAAGTCATAGCTTGGGAGAAACAGCCAGAATCATGTTTGTGTGTTAAGGTTTTTATATGAGATTTATTTAAAATGAGTACTATGACCGTACGGATGGAAACGGTACATTAAAATGCACAGCCGCGTGTAGCTCCTAAAGCCAGGCTTTGAATAATCAGAAAGCCAGGCTAAGAATAACCAGAGGGCAAAGCTATCCTGAAGGCAGCTGCACTCCCTGCACTGGTTTGTTGTCTTGGTATTGAAAACAAGCATCACCAGCAGAGAAACCCCAAAACCACTCTAACCTCTAACATTAGCCACTGACCAGCAGATGCAAGATGAACTGTAATGGTAAATACGATTCCCGCCTTGCTCCAAAAACTTGTTTACACCAGGAGATAATAAGAATGCCTCTACAATAGCCGGTGCCTTATAATGTGTTGTTACTCTGCAGAGAAGGCCGTAGTTCCCGCAGGGAGAGTGAAGCGAAGATTTCAATGAGTTGAAACTCGACACGTCACTGTCTACAAGATTCATCGTGATGTTCTCCGTCTGTTTCGGTTATACTGTAATAATGAGGCAACAAGGATTGTGAATGTCATTCGTTAAAAAAAAATAATAATAAATCACCCCTGGAAACTCGCCATTAGACCCCACCAGAGTTTCTGACTTTGTTCAGCTGGTTGGAGTGAGATTTTCACTTTGAGACGAGTCTGCACACTCATGCTCACACATTTACATGGATGTGACAGGTTTATTCCCATGTTAATAGCATGTAGGGTTTGAAAACTGCCCCAATGCTTTTGATGTAGCTAATTTTAGGTTTATAGTAATAATAATAATAATATGTTTTATTTATATAGCGCTTTTCAGGATCTCAAAGACACTTACATAGAATAAAGCAGACAGATAACAAAACAGCAAAATATATTATGGAAAAGGATGGGCATTGGCTTGAGCAAGCAAAAAAGTTTTTAGCTTGTGTTTGGAATCTGAGACCGAGTTCGACAGACAGAAAGCAGAAGGGAGGGAGCTCCAGAGTTATGGCCGTGGAGTTTGGAAGGGGTGATGAGGAGGGAGCCAGAGGAGGAAGATCTGAGGCTGCCAGAGGCTGGCAGGGGAGAAGCAACTCAGAAAGATGAGATGGGGACTGGCTGCTGAGAGCTTTGGATGTCAGAAGAAGTACTCGATTTTGCGGTAAGATCTCCTGCGTGCGCGTGAGAGTCTGAGAGCGTGTCACGCCAGATGCGTGAGTTCTGGCCGCCCTGCCCCGTACCTCACGTGGCCCACATGTAGCCGTAACAGGCGGGTGGTGCGATGACAGTAACCGCACGGCAATGTGTCAGCGCCGCGCCGGCTGCATCGTGCTGCCCCACAGCCCAGAGCCCCCATCACCTCACACCTCACACTATTCCATCTCATTACTTTTTACAGCACTGTTCCACCCCTATCAGTGCTGCTTAAACACACTAGCTCTGTATTTAATGCAGCAATTAAACCGTGCTACTTGCAATTTCCACCTGGGAGGTGCAACGGCAACTAACGCTGTTTGTGCCGCCGTATATTCCCGCAAGTAAAACACATAATAGGGAAGTAACTCTACATCGGTCAGATTCAGCTTTCCAAGAGCACTTAAGACAATTTCGCTATTAACACGGAAAAAAGAATCCCGAATACGGAGTAGGCAGATGTACAAAGGTTCTAGTGTTTGCGGCCAAAGGCGTAGGAGAGAGTTATGGGGGTTGTTATATTATAATATAGTGTATTTAAATGAGCGTGAGAATGTATAATGCACTGTATTTATAAAATACGATCTGTATTTATATCAGAAGGAAAAAACTTTAACATAAATGTAGATCTGACGAATACAGTTATACTTCAAAATGTACAATTGGACAGTTGATGACTTCAGGCATTTTTAGAGTGAGAAATTTTATTTCCTACACATTGCTTTAAGACTGTAGACTCACCATCCGTCCCAGACAGTAAATTGTAACAGAGCAGTAGGCAGGAGGCCCTCCTGGTGAGGATGCAATACATCACAGGACACACAACCAGGGTGACTTTGAACCTTTGAACGGCAACTCACACAAATAAAGGGACAACATGCAAACTCTACACAATGCTGTGTAGCCCCCAACCCACGCTGTGTAGTACACAGGTTCATTACAGCCTGAAATGTATACCTGTAGTACACGTGTTCTTGGTAAAAAGGTTTGCTAATTGCTAATTAAAAAAACAGCACAGTAAGTTTTTAGTAATAATCTGTTTAATAATCTAATTATTGGGTATCCGATATCCTGCCTCGTGTTATGTGGGGAGATTAAATTAACACCCCCCCCCCACACACACAGCACCCCACGGCCTGCTCACGTTGCACATTATTATTTACATTTTTCCATGGTCACCACGGGTGTTACCGAGCTTTTAGCAGGAACCTCCGGCAGCGCTCGGGCTGCGGACCCAAACGGAGACCTGCCAGCCGCCTTCTCGGACATAGCCACAGAAACTGGTCTGGGATGGCTCAGAGGAGATACATCCACCGGAGCCCCAGCACTGATACAGCCACTGAGACTGGTCTGGGATGGCTCAGAGGAGATACATCCACCGGAGCCCCAGCACTGATACAGCCACAGAAACTGGTCTGGGAAGGCTCAGAGGAGATACATCCACCGGAGCCCCAGCACTAATATAGCCACTGAGACTGGTCTGGGAAGGCTCAGAGGAGATACATCCACCGGAGCCCCAGCACTGACAGCCACTGAGACTAGTCTGGGATGGCTCAGAGGAGATACATCCACCAGAGCCCCAGCACTGACAGCCACTGAGACTGGTCTGGGATGGCTCAAAGGAGATACATCCACCGGAGCCCCAGCACTGATACAGCCACTGAGACTGGTCTGGGATGGCTCAAAGGAGATACATCCACTGAAGCCCCAGCACTGATACAGCCACTGAGACTGGTCTGGGATGGCTCAAAGGAGATACATCCACCGGACACAGCTGCTTCTGATCAGCCCATCTGTGCCAACCTTCATTTTAAGGTCTGTCAGCGGAAACAAGAACCAAAGGGACGGGTACTGGCGGAAGTATTTACTTAATATTAGATACATGTACCGGTCATTGATGTTAGGTAATATTACTTGGGCAGATAAAGGATATCGCCGACTGTTTCAATCTAATCTGTGTTTTCACTTGAACTGCAGAACCGAACCATTTTCCCGTCCAAACCACATCAAGGGAACGAGTCTTGAATGTGGATGTTCGGCTGATTTAAGTGTACAGAGCGAATGTAATGTGGTGCCAAGTCAACTCTGACTAGGCTGGCCTCCAAATGCACAGACCATGGGAGTCTCAGGAACAATACGATAATAATACCATTATGTCCCTTATATTGTTATTTGAAGGAACCTACATTTTTATAAGCAGAAAGGAATGGTCTGATAGATGGTGCCTTCAGATTAAAATGTAATATCTTGATCTTCAGCCAGGTCTTTCAAATTAAAACCTTTGTGAATTCCAGTAAAATAACTTGAGCACAAATGCAAGTGTATATATATATGGAAATATACTATATATTTAATATATACACACACTTAGACACCTAACTATGTATATTTCCTTTATTACACTGATATGTATTATTAAAAAAAAAATGAAATAATGGGTCAATGGGGAAAAAAAGTTTATTTCTTAATAATATTTCATTAGATTTTAATTAAATGTTTATGTTTGTTATTTTTAATCAATCAGTGAGTGATTATTCCCAAACAATAATGCTCTTGAGGGACTATATTTCACGCAGACCTCACCAATCACTTTTAATGACCAACATCACTGTAAAATTATTTCAGGATGCTCATTAAACAGCATATTTTTAGACAAAACAAAGGAAAGCAGCCCTTTGCTGGAAGCCGCTAGCAGCTCTTAGGGGTGCAGCCAACGCCGAATGCAGTTTGCGAAGCTGCACTCACCTGCCACACCCAGCACCCCTGGAACAGTAACACACACCATATACACACGTTCTGGGGAGCCCCATTTTGGTGTCTGTGTGTTCTTGTCCCTAATTCCTTATGACACTCCCGGCTACAAGAAATATCCGAAACGTTAACGACACAATAGAGGCTTGCAGATAAACTAACTACATGCTTTTATGTTAACACTCATAGAATATGACTTCCCCCTGTGCTACATTCAGCTACTGTTAGCGGACAGTAAAGCAGGCTTCAAACACACACAAACTCCAAAGCATTTAATTTTGTTATATGTTATTCTATGGGTTCACCCAGGTCTCACAAGTTCAGTAATTTGCACCGCCCAAGTAACTCTTTCAAATCTCTTTCCATCCAATAGCTCCAGCTGGCCAGCATGGGCTCTCTTCCCATTGGCTATGATCCGCGATGGACTTCCGGTGACAGTCGTAATGCTTCGGATAAGGGCTGGCTCACACAGCTGCCAGCCAAAGTGCCACATTTATACGAAGAGTGATGGGACTGGGCCCACAAAGGAGTGATGGGACTGGGCCCACAAAGGAGGACAGCTGGTGCTGGGATCGGCGTCAGCCCGCTGTCGTCGCTAACCAAGCCCAGGGCCCGCACCACGCCGTGATCTCCAGCCCCACGCGGAACACCGTCACGCGTTCCCCGGGAGAGACACCGCCCGTGTCTCTGGCTTTCGGGGGCCGTCCCGCGGCAAGGCGCCAGGCTCACAAACACGCCCGTGAAGAGTGGGGGGAGTGGGGGGGGGGCAGCTTACTGTTAACACTGCGACATCCTGTCTGACTTGGCACAGACAGACTCCAGCTGAGAGCCAGCTGACGAATGGGGCCCTCAGGAGCACGCCCCATCCCAATTCCATCTTTATGACCGCATCTCCCTTAAACCAGAAACTCCGCTCTGATTGAAAGACTGCCTCTTAAGATTCGATCATTTACCCTGTATGTCACCACATACAGTACAGTACAGTACAGTACATAGCACATCTATCCAGCATAAATGTAGATAGAGGCTCTTTACAGAAAAGTATTATCAAGCTTGTATCTTCATCCATCCATCCATCCATCCATCTATCTATCCAACAATTTGCCCATCCATCTATTCATCCATCTGTTAATATGTTAGACATGCTAAGTACAGGGGTAAGTCCTTTCATTACATGTGCTGTATCATTTAATTACAACAATATAATGCTTACAACTCACTAGCCAGATGACCGGACCACCTGTAGCAAACACCTCGCATTACTGAGCATATAGGTTACATGCTCTTACTGACAACTGAAGTTCGTTTCCTGTAATGCAAAACGATTATTTTTTAATTGCAGAAATTAGCTCAAATCTTAGCAGTGTTAAAACTTAAAAAAAAGAAACGCCACGCTCCAAATGAGCAGCTCGCACATCTGTCCAAACAAAGCTGTCTCAGGCCGCAACGCACACGCTAGCAGGCGCTGGTGGGGGGGGAGATTCCTCTGCTGCCTGTCCCCCCAGGTGCCCGCATCGCAGGGCAGGGGGCGTCCCGCGTGACACATGTCCTGAGAGGTGTTGGGGTGACGTTTCTGAGGGGTGTTTCACTGCGTCTGCTCGATTTAAATTCCCTGGAGGTGCTCACCAAACACGCAGGCCACGCACACGCGCTAAGCCCTTTAAACGAGCTCAGTGAAACGAGCTGCTAACTGCACTTAACACCCATGTACAGTTGGCGCAGCCTCTGCAGTACTCTGCCTCTAACGTAACGCCGCAGAGCTGGTGCACAGTGACAGAGACTCACCATAGGCCATCTAGGCCCAACTTGACGTCTGTCGTCTGACTCGCCTCCCACATACCTGTTATTTGACATTAGTGAAATGACTTTAAAAAACCTTGAGTTACATCAGCTCAGAGGCCCGGAGGCCCCAATCACATCACTGTCTGAGAACTTTCCACATCACACCCAGCTAATTACATGACACCAGTACAAGTCCTCGATGGACGTTCATTGGCCTGGCAACAGCAGCATATTGTATTTAGTGGTACAGTGATTCCCTGTAGGCTAACTACTTAGTAGCATACATTTGGCTCAGAATTAGCCTGCATAATTCTGCATAATTAGCCATTATTAACTATATACAAGTTTTTTCAGCTCTTAACCAGTGTACAGTTATGCTTCAGTATTTAAACATTATATAGTGCTAAGCACTTAAATATTTTTAATTGCCTTCTGCCTTTCTGTCACTAGTTGCCACAAAACTTATTTTTACTAAATAACATCGATGTTTTTTGTGCGAAGATAATATATTAATGTTTCAATATTTTATCCCTTTAGGTACAGGCCATTTTTATTTCTTAAAAATAAATACAAGAGCTTTGCATCTACCTGCAGCACAGACTTGTTTTCAGGTTTATTCTCTATTTGTTTTATTTCTTTCTCTGACAATACAGAAAATGTCTCGATTGTTATATTAAGCAGCACTTTAATGATGCTTACCATTTACACCCTGTCCTCTCTCGCCTCCTATACTCTGTTAAGGCAGAGACCCGTCTTTCTTAACCCACTTTGCATTCCGTGTTCGGGCTCCAGATTCCTTATAGAATTCCGTCATAACGACAATAATTATCACTCGCCAAACTTAATTTCACCCCATTCGCCGTAAAAACGCCTAATGGCTTCAAAAACGAAACCTTTTTTTTATCAACTTCTCTCAGTTTGAGTCATTCTAAATGGGTAAGAACGCGCAAGTTTCCATATGCTTTCGTGCAATAGGCAATTTATGTGACCGAGTTTTTTATGGCTGCTAAACTCGGGACAGTTTGTAATGTAAGCAAACGTATTTCGATTAATATTTTAACTGCGATTCGCTGCGATAGCCTAAGGGATATACCTTTGCACATTACAATAAACAGTACGTGACCCAAAATAAAAGCATGTGTTGAAAAAGAAGCGCAAATGTCCTGATTTAAATTTACAGAAACTTACAGAAAAACACCGTACCTGTGTCTGCTCGCCGCCCTCGCCCCATTCTGCGTCTGGGGTTGGTTTTGCCCCCCGAAAGAATTGTATCGACTAGGGAAGGATGCGCTCCGGACCGTGCCCAATAAAAACGCAAAAACTACGAAAATATATCGAGCAGACACTGCCATCCCTGGAAAAAAAGAGCTAACACTTTAAATTCCAGCATACACTTATATTCCAAAAATACCCGTAAAAAACAGAGGGTCTCCCGCTTGCAGAGAACTCGCCAAGTTTCCCAGATCCCGGAGAGGAGCCGCGCACGGTCACTTGGAAAGCCGTGGTGACGCACGCTGCCACTTGCGAGTGCGTGAAGTTCATGCTATTTTTCCATAATGATTTTCTTGGTGACTGTCCAAGGAAAATATTTAATTTCTGCTATTTATTGGTCGTTTTTCATTCAAAATGATATTTTATTATCTCCGGCAAATAATATAAATATGGAGAGTCATATGAAATTATTTCCCATCGAAATAAAATGACTAAAGACTTAAGTTCAGTGTAATTTGTATATAGTGGCAGTAGTATTCCCCGAACTACAAAACATCGGCCTCCGTCTATGTTTTAACATATACTCTCTCTCTCTCTCTCTCTCTCTCTCTCTCTCTCTCCCTCTCTCTCTCCCGTCCCGTCCTCCCCGTGCTTCCTTCCGCACCCCGTCACCGGTACCCGCTGCGCTCCGATCCTATACTTCCATAAAGTCTCCCCATGAGGATTCCAGAAAGAAAAAAAAAACACATTTTTGTTGAGTTATCAGGGCAGCGAATCATACACAGGAAAGTTCCGATTATCTAAATGGAAGCAAACAGCCATGTGTTTCATGCAAGTCTTCGTTAGATGGGCATTAACCTACATCCAAGTCGTTTTATTTATTTATTTTTAGGATAAAGCTGTGTTTACACACACACACACACATATATATATATATTTTTTTTTTCGGCGCTATGACTTCAGCTTATACATCTGCCTTTCGTTACGCACCCTTGAGCTGTTGCACAATAAAACTTTCTGTGCACTTTTTGTCATCATTGTTTTTTTTTTGTAAGGGCCCTGTAAAAATGCCATTATCAACTCCCGGTGCCTCTCTGTCATGTAGTCATGTGGATTTTATGGAAATAAGTATAAAGGTGTCCAGCTTATTTTATTTAACCTTCCAGCTGACCCGTAGCTCTTCACTTGCTTCCCCGACACACAGACGGACGTGCCCCTCAGTCCTGCCGTCGCTCTGCCCAGACTCCGGTCACCCCACCAGGAAGTGCTGTGCCAGAATGCCCTCTCCTTTCTGGAGACACAGACGTCCATCTGCCCTGGTCCTATCGGCGAAGCCGCCTCAGTTCCTCCGTCATTAATCACGCGGCCCTTTCGTTGTGCCGGCTTCCTCCTGGCTCTGGGTTTCTCTCAAAGCCATCTACATTCTTAAAGAAGCACTGGGGACTTTATATGACCCTACGGCAGAGCTTATTTCAGCAGATCTGGAATGACACCTATATACTGACCAAGCACCAACAACTGCCGCAGGTAAAAGAGAGTGGTAGCAACGCTTGGTGCTTAGCACCAAGTGGATGTACAGGTGCTACGCTTTCTTACCATAGTCCAAAGATATGGAGTCAGACTAACTGGCATCTCTGCACTGCTGGTGGTGCAGGATTGAGTGTGCTGAGGCAGGACCCATGCCCTGTGCCTGCCTCCTGCCCGGGGTGTGCCCTAGCCATGTGCCCAGTGCCGTCAGAGCTGGCTCCAGCTTCCCCAGCCAGTCTGCTCAGGAAGAGTGATTTCAAAATGAAAGGACTGTTAGTTGGATGGGTGGTCAGTTTTATTGTACTCCTCTGAAATTCTGCCATCTTTCCCAGGAGACGTTAAAGTTTGTTCCTTTCCTGACTGTCAGAGTGCCCAATACATTTTTAAAAGAAATGGATGTACGTGGAATTGTCAAAGAAAAGAAAGAAAATCCTGTTTTCAAGAATTATACTATTTAGCGGGGCAGCTTTTTTAAATGGGTGTTAGACGCAGTAAGTGATGTTCTACAATTGAAGTTATTAGTCATCTGTGCTTTAAGATTTCAGCTGTGGCAGGACCAGGGCCGGCTGTCAAGGAACGCAGAAGGATGCAGCACTGGGGATCTGATGCTGCTTCTTAATTACAACAGAAAGATGGGAGGGTGGGCGGGTGCTTCAGTGGGTGGCTCTAGTACCTCATCTGTGCAGGTTTGGGGGGGTTTAAATCCTGCCTCCACTCTTCTTGTGGATTTTACAGATTCTCCCTGCGCTTCACAGGTTTCTTTCCAAATTATTAGGTAATTTGGCATCAGCAATTTGCCCAAAGTGTTCCCTATAAAGGGCTGGCTTCCCATCCAGGCTGTTTTCCTGCAGTGTGCCCTGTGCTGCCTGGAATAAGCTCCAGCCCCCCCCAAATGTATTTCAGAAATTTACTCCAGTGTGTATTTTAGAAGTCCATTTATCCTGCACCAGGATTTCGGGTCGCAGCACACGCCTTTCTTCTGCTAATCGTCACAAGCATGAGCTGGCTGTTTACACACCGGGGCCCGTTTCATCATGGAGGCTGGTGGGGGGGAAGGGGCATTTTCTGGCAGTAGAGGAGATTGCGACACTACTTTGGACAGTACAACCAGAGACAAGGACCAATGTCCCAGCATGCAACTGGCCAATGTGCATTACAATGAATGCAACCGAATATATAGTTATCGTTAACAATTACAGCATCACTGAGAAACATCCCCCACCGACATAACTGTGGATACTTAACAAAACCATACTGACTTAAGGTAAGTAAAGCAAGGCTGTCTTATTTACATCAGGGCAAAGGCATCATGAGGGACCCATGGAGATATTATAATTGCTGTATAATTAGCATTTCCAGGCCACCCTTATGCTTTAGCCCCTTCCCTGTAGCCTGAAAGGAGGTGGGCAGGGGAGTAACCCTTCTTTTGTCCCCCATGGGCCAGTCAAGCATGACCCCCACCCAAGCCTGGGGGAAGAGGAGCTGAACCAGCAGGAATAATTGATTTTTGTGCCTGTTAGAGCCTGTCAGGGGTGCCGGTGAACAGTCACACAGCTGACAGAACAGGGAGACAGTGACCCTTTTATAACACGGGGCCAGAGGTTAAGGGACAAGCGGGTGGGAACCTGTGTGGCCCCCCGACATCAGTATTCACAAATGGCACAGCCCACTGTACTGCCTGGCCACCCAGCCACACCAGTCATGGAGGAATAATTTCTCTCGTGTAGTGTGATATCGAGACATTTTAAAGCGGAGATATATGCCAGCCATTCTTACACAACGGGACGTTACCACGGTGATTCTACTGCACACCAAGGTCTTCAGAAATATGTGTCACATTTTTGTAGTGGCCTTGTACCATCAGCCTGTCACACAGAGGCCTGATGGGACTGAGATACTCAAATCTGTCAGTGTGTTTTCAGCAATTCTATCTGAGTACAATTTTAAAACTGAAAAGACTGACAAAAAAAATCTGTTTTTGAGGATAAATACACTTCCAGACTTTTATCCTGGACACAGGGCATGAGGCAGGGGAACATTTTGGACAGGGAGGCTGTCCGTTGCTGGCAGCTTCATAAAACAAACTAAATAAATATTTATGGTTGATTATTAGAGGCAGTTACAAGGCTTTGTTATTTTACATTTACGCTATTAAAAGATACAAGGTCTTAGAGCAATGGTGGCCATAATGATCAGTAATGCTTACAATATCACATTCCTCTCATACCACTCACACACACCCTTTTCGCATGCTGTAGTAATGTGCTCACAGCATGTCTTTGGAAACCAGGTATGGTGTGTGTTCCATATGTAAACAGTTCCCGGGCTGCAAGGATCCAGCTGCATGAGGATTGGAATTTTCATGCTCAGCTGTACTGAGAAATAATGCAAGTTTTGCTCACCCAGAATTCATGTGGCAGACTGGCCATGTGACACTGACCATGTGACAGCTAGGCTTCATTGCTTGGAGTCTAGGGCCTGCTGAATATAATTCACCTTTCCTCAGAATTATACGTAAGATCCTTGTCATTTTTTCCCCAGTAATTTTTGCCAGAATGTAACTGTCAATTTTCCATTTTTAACTTAGTCCTAATATGTGTCCAAGTGCATTCATCAAATAAGGAGATTCTGTCAAATAACACAGTGTAGCCTTACAATATGAAGATCTGTTTGACTGTATTACGCATGTAAGCTAAAATGATTAAATTAGCAACAAATGAAGAGAACATTGAGTTTTTGTAGCTTTAAAAACAAGCAGCAGTGAGCACCAGCTGACCAGGATTATAGCCTAAGAGAGACTAAATGCAATATAAAGATGAGACAAGAACATGACACTAATACATATAAAGGTATCCATCTATCCATCCATCCATGCAAACATTTTTTGCTGCTTATCTGGGGTCGGACCGTGGGGGCTGCAGTCTAAGCAGGGATGCCCAGACCTCCTTCTCACCAGCCACCTCCTCTAGGGCCACCGGGAAAATTCCAAGGTATTCCCAGGCTAGCCAAGAGATATAATCTCTCCAGTGTGTCCTGGGTCTGCCCTGGGGTCTTCTCCTGGTTAAACATACTGGAAACATCTCCCTAGGGAGGCATCCAAGAGGTGTCCTAGATAAATGCTTTAACCTCTTCAACTGGGTCTTTTTGATGTGGAGCAGCAGCAGCTCTAGTTTGAGCCCCTCCTGAATGTCCAAACTCCTAACAATATCTCTAAGGCTGACCCCAGGCTGAGAACAGTACCACGTCCACATTACTGCTGACACTGCACCAATCCACTTGTCAATCTCCCACGCCCTTCTTCCCACACTCATAAACAAGATCCCAAAATACTCCAGCGGTTGAGGCAGCAACTCGTCCTCCACCAAGAGAGGGCAATCCGCTCTTTTCCAGTTGAGAACCATAGCCTCAGACTTGGAGGTGTGCTCCTCATCTTTGCTGCTTCACACTCAGCCACAAACCGGGCCAGTGCGTGCTGCAAGTCACAGCCCAGTGACGCCAACAGGACCACATCATTTGTAAAAAGTGTAGACGCTGATCCTGAGGTCAGCAAACCGAACCCTCGCTGCTTCTTGGAAATGCCTTGAAATTCTGTCCATAAAAGAATTGGTGACAAAGGGCAGCCCTGGCAGAGTCCAGCACCCACCGGGAATGAGTTTGACTTACTGCTGGCAATGCAAACCAGATTCTCGCTCCGTTTATACAGGGATCTGATGGCCCGCAACAACGGACCCCATACCTTATAATCCTGAAGCACCTCTCACAAAACTCTCCCAGGGACACGATCAAATGCCTTTTCCGGTCCAAACGCATATAGACTGCTTGGGCAAAATCCTGTGAACCCTCCAGTATCCCTGTGAGGGAGGAGCGGTGGTCCAGTGTTCCACAAGCAGGATGGAATCCAAATTGTTCCTCCGGTCCCCTTTCATAAAGATTGGGACCACCACCCCAGTCTGCCAATGCAAAGGCACTGTTCCCAACCTCCATGCAATGTCGAAGATGTGTGTCAGCCAAAAAAGCCTAACAACATCAAGAGCCTTCAAGAACTCAGGGCCAATGTCATCCACCACTGGAGCCATTCTGCCAAAGAGTTTTTTGACTACTCCAATGACCTCAGCCCCAGAGTCCTCCTCTTTCAGCTCTTCTTCCTCCAAGCAAAGCATATCAGTGGGATTCAGGAGGTCTTTGCTTGGCCTGATACCTGTCAGATGCTTCAAGAATTCTGCCAGACAACCATGCTTGGAAGGCCTCCTTCTACAGCCTGAAGGCTCCCTTTACCGCTGGTGGTTCAGGGATTGCCACTGCGACTGGCACCGACAACCTTACGGCCAAAGCTCTGTACAACTGCCTCAATAGTGGAGTCCCAGAACATGGATCATTCAGGCTCAATGTCCCCTGACTCCCTCGGGATGCAGGAGAAGTTCTGCCCGAGGTGTGGGCTCCCAGCAGACCCTCATATGTGTTTGGGGGTACCTGTTCTCTCCAGCATCTTTCCCCACCATCAGATCCAACTCACTACCAGGTCGTGGTCGGTTGACAGCTCAGCTCCTCTCTTCACCCAAGTGTCAAAAACCACGCGGATGCAAATCCAAAGACACGACTACAAAATCAATCATCAAATGGCAAGTGTTTCAGTCCCAGGTGGACTCACGAACACCCTTATGTTCAAACATGGTATATATATATAGCACCCCAATGCAAGGTCTCCAAGAAGGCTGGATGTTTAGTGCACAGAGCCCGTCCCCAAAACTTCTGCAGAAATTATTAGATGAATAACCAAAGGTTATTCTCCCAAGACACATTCCTCCACAACTATCCAGTTAGAGGGCACCGACGGTCACGTCTTCCCCTGTTTCTGAAGATGAGAAGTGCATGCAGGGCTTTGGAGTGACTGCAAACATCACTGTCCGCTGGGACAATTCCAGACTCCCCCGAGAGTCAGCATCCTGGACTGACTGATAACTCAGCCGAACATGCCACACTGGCTCAGCCTCTATGTGTGGTAAATATAGACAGCAGATAGGCCCTGTCCTTTAAAAAACATCTGTCTTTTTATTTAAATCTTGTTGTTGTTGATTTTTTAGTATGCCACGTTTCTGTGGCATACTGGTTGGAAGCACACTTTTTAATAGCTTAGTGGTTCACAGTAGGTGCCATTTTTATGGTTGTTGAATTGTGGGAGGTTGTGGGCACATGACCAACGGAGGAGGCCCACTGGTCAGCGATTGTTGTCCTTTCAATGGGAAGCCTCTTAAAATCAGAATGTGGTGCGCGAGGCTATTAATACTGCCATCACTACAACAAGCCCGGGGGAAGATTTGTCAGTGTTTTTTCCAGCGTTCCCTTTTTTGAGCATCACATGTCAGTGGGATTTTTTTCACCAGTGGAATCGTACTATCTTTGGGACATTACTGTTTTATTTAGCAGATTCTTTTATACAAAATGACATGCAGTTAACAAAGCAGGGTCAGCTTGTTCCTCGAGTTATGGGCTCAAGAGTCAAAATGATCCCAGCAGCTATGAGCTGGTGACCAAGAAAATAGCACCTCGACCCAGCGAGCGAGACAACATCCAAAGGAAAGCACCATGTCACAGACAAGATTTGAACCTGTGTGGGGAAACCCCCATCTGATTTCAAGGATAACACCACAACCTTTTGGCCACCATGACTCAGGCCCAGCTGAGAACTAAGCTTGATAGAGGCAAATTCAATATGCCATAATGAAGGAGAAGAAATAATGGGCATTATTTCACATTGCAGTAAATGAATGCAAGTATATTTATGAGTAATAATATATACTTAGAAAAAAATTCGACTACTCTACTATTCTACTGTAAGTCACTTACAGGTCCTGAATTCTGGAATCTTCAGACAAACATGTTGTGTGTTTACAGAACTCCCAGCTATCCGAAGGGCTAACTTAAAGTCCCAAGCTGCGAAACGAAACCAAGGTCCTTTATTTACCCTGAACACTCAATTAATAAAAACCACAAAATAAATCTCTGGATGCAAGCAAAGCTTTGCGTGTTTTCAAGACCATGGAAAGGCCCCTGCTCACATTCCAGCCGCTAAAGAAAATACATTTAATCAAACCAATATGTCAGCCCCCCCCGCCCCCACCTTATAAAACAAGTGCTCTGCTAGCTAGCGAATGGATGTCAGCGTTATCGCGATTTCCTCGGGCCTTTGACTAAATATAGTCTGCCTTACAGTGCAGGGTGAGAAAAAACGCAATAACTCTAATTGTGGGACAGATCATTTAAACCCGAAGATGCTTTTTAGCAAATCATTTTCAAAAGCCATAGTGGCAAAAACTTCCTTCCTCATTTGGGACACAAGAAATTTATTTTCCACTGTTTGTAACTTTCAAGGTTTGGCATATTTATATATGGGAATTTCATGTAAACTAAGGGTGCCACGGTGGCTGATTGGGTGATTACCATGTTTGGGGGGTACTCATGTTCTCCCTGTGTCATGAGGGTATCCTCTGGGCACTTGCAGTCTGAAGACTTGCTGTAAAGTGACCGGGCATCTCTAATTTGCTCATAGTGAGCGATTGTGTGTGTCCCTCCAATGCACTTTCCAGGCTATCCGTTAGCTGGCGCACTCCACTGCCTGGGACAGGCTGCAGAGCCCTGACTTCGTACCGGATAAGCGCTTAGATCGTTGTTGGATACACTGAGGCACAATTACTTTGATGCTTTAAAGTGTAAATTGGCATGTAGATTTAACAGTTAGTTTGTCACAGGCCAGCGACTCGCCAGTTTGTGGCTCTGACACTTAGCGGGCGCACCGCTAAGAGAGGAATTTGGCTTTGCACAAACCGCCTAATGAGTGCATGGGAGGTAACGCGAACAGCAAGACCCCAGCCGAGCCTGAGAGAGGAGGAAAACCCTGCAGATTTCTGATGGTGAACTCAGATCATTTCATCATCTCCTACCTCCCACGAGCTGCCTTTTTGCACTGATATCATCAATCTCCCACCATCAGGGTCGTGTCTGCTGCGGATAGAAATGCACGTTTTAAACGCCATTTAATCCGAATGCTGAAGGGGAACCCGGGGCAAATATATTTATTTACCCACTCTGGAAACCAAAGACTTCACTGACACATAATTGCTTTGTAAATTTCAGCTGTTTTATGGCTCTCCGAGAATTAAGCGGTTCACATACCCTAAAGTCTGGGCTGTGGAGATATTTGGTGGCGATGCATTACAAACCACAGCTGTAATAAATGCCCACACAATTTATAACCTTTTACCCAAAAATGTAATGCAGTGGAACAAAATTATCTAATTTTCTCATATATAATTTGGCTTCGATTTATATATACAGTGGTGGTCAAAATTATTAGAACACCTGACAGATTTGAAAATTTTTGCCTCCAGAACATGATTTCATTTTATATTATTCATGAAATATGCAGACGGTTGCACACAACAAATATCAGATGAAGGAAGACCTACTGTTTTTATCCACTTTTAACTTTAATATTTGGTATGTCCACCTTTTGCAGCAATTACAGCAGCACATCTCTCTGGCATAGTGTCAGTATATTTCCTGAGAACTTTAGCATTAATGGTATCCCATGCCTTCTGCAACTCAAGCCAAAGGCTTTCCTTTGAATGTACAATAGATCTGTCCAGTTTATTTTCCAACTCGTCACAAATGTGCTTGATGGGGTTGAGGTCCGGGCTTTGCACAGTGATTCTCCTTATGAAGGCTCTATTCTGTCGTTTATAGAGCATAATGATCACTTTGTGTTAATAAAATGGGTATTTTAATGGCCAATTTAACAAAAATAACTGAAACCTTTTAAATATGCCAAGTGTTCTAATAATTTTTGGCCACCACTGTGTGTGTATATATATATATATATATATATATATATAGACATAGACAAAAGCGCCCAGAAGAAATGGTCTGATTTGGATGTAATTTGGTACGTGCAGACCAGCGATGGGCAGGTAGATGATCCAGTTTGTGAGGATCCGGAACGTCTTCTCGCCAGACACAGAGGCTGCCTCATAGACGCATTAGACGGCTTTGCCAGCACCTGACAGAGTTTGATAGGGGCCGCACTGTGGATTTGCATGAGGCCGGGGGGTCATATTGTGCATTTGCCCGGCTTGTGGGTCATGCTGATGTCACAGTCGCCCGATGTTGGAACCAATGGGAACATGAGGGCAAGACAGACCACACCAAGGGAGGATCGTCGTAAGCGTTGTATACACACACAAACACACACACACACACACACATACATAATGTTGATGCCAAATCGCTGCATTACCCATGATAGGAATGGATTTTTGTCAAAATTATGTATGTTCAAATAAATCTATGTAAATAAGCTAAACAATAATGTACTGCAATGGGAACCTGGCAGAAAACTAATTATCTTCTTAGTTTGATTTAAAGTTTTTTTACATTTAATGTAAACCTCTGTGAGATTATGTGCCTCAGGGAATGTGTTCTCACTGTTATATATTCCAGAGTGTACTATCGCTCTATCAGGGGACACAGTTGCAGTAGGACTAATTATTTCACTTCTACTAAACACTCCGAAGGAACTTGTGGATGGGTGACTGTGTTTCACATATCTGTTTTCACACGTGTCAAAGGCGTACTTCAAAGGGTCAGGGGAAGTGCTCACACGATGTCTGTCCTCAGCAACAGGGATACAAGACAAACAAATAGGAAACAGCAGCCACTGACACAGCCCGCTTCCTGCCACATGTGTGGTGACGGGAGTCGGACGTGAACACAAGCAGGTGGTGATGGGGGGGGGGCACCGAAAGTAGGCCTCAGCTTCGCAAAACTGCGAAGGAAGAAAAAGGTTTTATTACCAGGGAAGAATAACTGACATGATATGGCCTTGGTCTGCTTTTCGTTGTCACCTGTCCATCCACCGGCTAACCTCTTATGCTGGACGGGGTTCGGGACATGCCGGGGTCCAGCTGGAATTTCATTATGCCCAGACATCTTCAATCATATCAATAGCATTTATAATTATGTTTCATCGCATCTAAATAGCGAATTGTCATAGTAATGACCAGACCGAATGAGTAAACGGCGGCCATCTTGAGCGCAGGTGAGCTTGACGGTGGTGGATGGGAGCTTTCAGTGAGGCCAACCCTACAGTTTATGTATTCTGGCACGTTTTAACACTGACACCTCGGTTTCTCGGGGGGGGTCTATTGGGACAAGGAGCTAAGAAAAAGGGGGGTGGGAGTGTCATCCCTCCCCCGCCAAACACCCAGTGCCAGCGTCAGCAGTACGGCTCCTGGTCACTGCGTCCTCTGGGAGGGAGGCGATGTAATTCCATACAAGCTAAATACTCAACCCTTCTGGTTTCACTTTAGGATTCAGCTGGAATTCACTCCATTCCACCCAAAAAGGCTCCCTTTGTCTGAAGGGGTTTGCAGTCTGACTAGAAATAAGCTTCATCTGCGATATTTCTCTTTTCTGAAATGGGTTACTTTGGATGCTAATGCATGCCACTGTTTCTATTACCACAGTACAGTACTATGTTTTACGGCACCATAAAGAAGACAAATTCTAAATTGGGAGAGGAATTGGGCGCCCATCTACATGGGACACGGAATCCACAAAGCTTGCGGTGAGGGGCTCGGATCTTCCCCTCCTCCCAGACTCGTGTTCTCGGTCAGACGCGGCTCAGCCCTGGACGGGAACAAAGGCCAGCATTCATGCTCCAGCTGTGGACCGCGGTCCCGCCGGGCGACGGGATACCTGGAGGTGGAGCGGGTCCTCCATGGGAGGAGACAGAAACGTCCTTTTACGGTTACACACTAACATCCCAGTCAGTGTGAAAAGGAGCAAAAATAGCAGCTGAAGCACCCCTGGTATACCTCAGTGACGATGTCAGGGAGCTTTGCTTCGTATGTCAGTGTCCCACTCATGTAATTTAGGGGCTATAAATGTTTCCCTCTTGACATTCACCCCGAAAAAAAAATGTGCCTCTATAAACTGTGTTATGCATACCAGTTGGTGATTAAGTATATCATTAAAGAAGTCTTTATTAATAGGTCAAAATGCCTTCCATTAATACACTAAATACAACTGTGTCCAAAGTATATGTATCTGAATTCTTAGCTACATCCAAATCATACGTAATTAATCAAAGTGAAGGCTCTGCTCCAATCCAAATGCACTCTGACCTCCCTTGCCTCCCCAAAAGAAATGTAAAAGGATTCTTATTTTTAAGGATTTTTCTGTGTGTGGAAGTGTACCGTTTTGTTTATATGATAAATTGTTCACATCAAAGGAGACTTCATAAGGGCGCAATTATCAAAACATTGTATTGATTTATGGCTGAGTGTACAAGTGTTTTGACTTCTAAGTGTTCACAGTCTCGGTTGAGTCAACATGACAACCATGCCTCAGTTTCACAGGAAAGAGAAAAACATCAAATTATGCTACTCGGTCACGAAGTTACATTTAAGTACATGCATTTAAATGAATTGCATAGAAGTCTGCAGTACATTGCTTCCTGTTCATTACCATGTACAGAAAATGAATGGACTGTCGTATTTGTCATTAAGTCCTTACATTTACAAAGAGCTTAGGGGCTGAGTATGTAGGCCAGACACGACATTGCACCATCCTCTTATCACCTCATTGGCTGTTGTGGTTCGCTGTTCGAGTGTTCCATAGCTGATGATAAACTTTATTATAACTTCTTTATTAATTGACCACTCATTGGTACCTGACACTCAAAGTCAGCCTCACATGACATAACGACATCATATCCAACGTGGCCTCACTTGACATTAGCTAAGCAGAATGCTGACCGTAGGTTGGAGACAAAGTCCTTTCAGGTTATTTATTTAGATTACTGGGGGAGCCCAGGGAGGCGAGTTTTGGCCCTTCTCTTCAGATTCTGACAATAGAACAGACCCTGAATTTCCCACAGACGTCCAGGCGGCCTAGACTGTTGTAAGCTCTTTCAGCAATGAATCTGAACTGACTAGCTTTACTCATGATGTCCAGCTGTACAAACAGTTTTAAGCTGGGGGCCAGGCTGGATAAAAGCTTCTGCTAACCAACTAAATCCAAACTAAGCCATTTCCCCAAAACTAGATGAAGTAACTTCCATTTTCACCTTCATATTTTCTGTTTTTTTTTTGAAAATCATCACAAACCCCGGTGTCTCTACATGGAAATACGGCATTCATGTCTCAGGTAAGAGTCATGCCAAGGAGAAAATATTCGTGGAGTGCCGAAGTCTTGAATTTGTGGATTTAGCACTGCCAAGTGGACTCCACGCCCTGTCATTTTGCACATGAAGTCACCGAATCCAAAGAGGAAATTTACAGACGTCTTTAAAGCTGGACTGTTTGTCTTGGGAAAGCCCATAATGTCAAAGTTAGAGCAGCACTGACTGGAAGACGATAATGTGAGACTGTGTCTAGAAGAAGGCCTGTACACAGGCAGCTTTTCAACAGCCTAAACATTTAAAAAATATTTTATCTGTACAACGGCAGACTCACGGAAGAATCTTATATGTATACAGTATATTATTCTGTTGTGGTGTTGTGTGGAATACAAGATACACTGATGAAACGGATTATTCAATCTTTTATAAAGACAGTATGTATTCCACATGTATTTTACCAATAGTTCTCAAATAACAACACATATGTGTCTGAATTGTTAGTTACATTCAAATCACACTGAATTCCTCAAATCATCCACAGTGCTCCAATCATAATAATACATAATAGTAATTTTCCGACACATGAAACGATGTTCAATGAAAATAGAAACTCTTTTTTAGTTTCTTTGAGTTTTTTTTTTCTTACAGTAACTAAAATTGAGTCCAGAAGCTTATTTTATTGAACTGCATGTAACTGCAGCTGTCTAACAGCTGGAGACTGAAAAGATATGCATGGATTCTACACTAGGATAATGGCCATATGAGCAGGTCTGGATGCTTTTTGCATCTGACCCCGTCCTCGGTAATTCATTTCTGTGATCAGACAGAGATTCCACTGGTTTGAAGTACTTAACGAATAAAGGTGGCTGACCAGTGCTCTGTATCAGAAATACAACAACTTCATTATTAGACGGAATAATGTTACATTTTTCTATAACCTGCATCACAAAAACACTACATATTTTAAAATGGGATGTTTTGATCTTGGCACGATTATAACCTGAATGTTATTTAATAAGACGTATGACTCATTTTTCCCCTTGTGACTTTCTCAATGAGACACGTTCAAAACAATGGTGGATTTCCCCTTCAGCCCTCAGCAGAAACGTCGGGTGTTCTTATGTTACTGTGAATGGGAGGGAGACCAGCAGGAATTCCAGCCCAGTGGTTGCGAGCACGTCTGGCCAAAAGCTAACGCAGAAGCCTGCTCTGCGAGAAGGAGTCAACGAAAGTTATGTGGTGACATGGGCGGAACGGGGAAAAAAAAATAATAAATTATAAGCAACTAATAAATCTATGCGTGCAGTCGTGAAAATGGAGACCTAAAGAATAAGCCAGGAAACAAATTAAAATAAAATCTCGACAAACATAACACTGCCAGTTTGGGATTTTACTACTGAAGCAAAGAGGATGTAGGTGCATAATAGCTTAGAGCAAATGCAACCTACCGGTAACATGAAGCTGCATCGTCAGGTTTCCACTTAACCTCTATATAACCAATGTGTGCTGATCAATCGTTCCATAGACTCATCCGACACTGAGAACACATATGAGACTAAAGACAAAAACATAGTAATAATGGTTAAAATTGCAAGTATGTTATTTAAGTATTCTGTTTGTTATATTTCAACCAATTTTAAAATGAGTAATTTCAAAGAACAATTACATTGGAATTACATTTATAATTATTTGTATTTCACAGATGATATTGTCCAAAACATCATAAAAGTGAGGCAGGCAATATTTTACATTGATGAAGCTTCCAAGGCCAACTTGTCATTGATTGACAATGAAGAAGTGCAAGATGGTTATAGGATGAAGAGCTACACGAAACAGGAGTTTAAATGCACAAGACAAGAGCATGAAGTCAAGAAGTCAGAGATCCAGGGAGGATCAGGAGTAGGGTTTATGTTAATTCATATGTGCAAAAGAAAGCATTGTGAAGAGTCAAGTGGAACGCTTTCAACAGAGCAGGGAATGAAGACGGAGACCCGGGGAGGATCAGGTTAATTCATGTGTGCCCATAAGAAATGGGTCTTACGATGTTACTCGAAAGTTATATACATATATATATATATATATATATATATATATCTACTGTATATATATCTAGCACAGAACTTGTTTTCAGTATTTTCACGTGGTAGATATCATGCTTCTTGCTTACTAGAGAGGGCGAGATGGGCTCAGATTGAATGAATGCAAGTAGGTAGCTCTGAAAGCCAGCAACTTCAACCAGAGAACCTACTGTAAATGGAGCCACTGGAGAAAGACAAGGAGAAGTGTAATGCGAGAGTATCTCTGCTGCCTGAACAATAGATGAGCTACTGCATTTTGAATCACCTGCAGTGGTTTCACAGAACATGCTGACAGTTGTGTCGGTAAAGCTTTGCAGTAATCCAGTCTGACAAGTGCACAACAAATGCCTAGACAAAGAATTGAGCTGTGTATTCTGATAAATAAGGTATGAGCTTCCTGGTTCAAACCCGGGATATAACAGCAATGTGATTAGATAAGGATAGCTGGTCATCTAACATTGCCCCTAGGTTCCTAGCAAACCTTAACAGGGACAACACTGGTAACTTAAGTTGTACAGTGATGTCATGTTAAATATTAGAGTTGGCCAGAAGATAAGAAGTTTGGTCTTTGAGATTTTCAGTTGATGTTGGAGATCCCTCATCCAGGTATGTGGAAATCTGATGGCACTGTCCTCTGGAGGGAAGGCCAGGAAAAGCTGGATGTCATCGCAGCAGAGGAAAAGCTTTGCAACTGGATGGTCAGGCCTAGAGAGGTGGCATACAGAGAAAAGAAAAAAGAGCCAAGAACTGACCTGTGAGGCACACCAGAGCCTGGAGGCAATTTGTTTCCAGAGACTCCTGTAAAGATCTAACAGAGAGGCAAGGCCACCTCAGAGCAGTCCCTGTGAAGTTGAGAAACCAGGAACAGGATGATCTGGTGGTTTTCCATGCCAATGGCTGCAGATCAGTTCAGCAGGATGACAAACAAAAACCTAGATACAGTAGAGTGGTCCTGTTGGAGTATCCAACTTTGGACTAAGGAGGACCCACAAGGTAATTCTGTTTGAGAAATTCATGAACTAGATTGCGGACAGCACAATTTTAGACTGAAAAGAAACTGGTCTGTAATTTTTGATTTGCAACGGACTGGGTGTGTTTTTTAGGAGTTACATTGTACCTGATAAATTTATTGGGAAATACCATTGAGTAGTGATGTGTTTTGATATTAAATGAATAACAAAATTAGAATATTAATAACTATATGTATTCCATGTCGAGGCTGCTTAAAACTGTATGAGTAACAAAAACTGACCATGCAATAAAGAAGGATGTCCGAGATTTCCATGAATGTATTTCTGGCCACAGAGCTGAGAAAGAGGATGTCTCTCTACTTTGCCTTAGAGCAGTGATGTTATTTGTTACCCAGCTCTGCTTTCCATGAATCTTTTTCCCCTTCCAACTTTCGTATGCTGCATTGCATGAACATGACGCAAAAATGGCAGTGGAGTCAGTAACATGACATTTATGTCAGATTTATTAATACGAAGATGAGGAAGTTACATATTTCAGCGATCCTTGGCTGCTGTACCCCAACGGTTCCTTTTTGGTGTCCCAGTTCAACTTACAGAAACTGGCACGGTGGCGTTGAATTTAGTGAAAACAAAGCAATTATGGAGCTGGGGAAGAGCACACTGGCTGTAGGGTGGAGAGGAAAGGCAGGGGTGCAGGAGGTCATGACTTGCAGAGAGAAGCCGTCCCCTGTAATTCCCTCAAAACCACATCTATCTGGTAAGTAAACAGTCTGCACAGCAGCCGGACCAAGGAAAACAAACAGCTCCTCTCCAGGAATAATGAAACTGATGAGGCAAAGCAGGCAGGACGGCACAACGCTTTCTAGGTCATTGGATATCCATATTCCGAATCCACTCGTCTTCCCCAGGAAAGATGACAAACAAAAGGCCTTCCTAACTTTCCCAGATTCGGTCCTTGCATGTCTAAAGCCATAGTTTGACCGTAAGATACAAGAAAACGCAGATACGACAACAAGATGCCACTCAGTCAGTTTAATGGGATGATGGTTCCACTCGCGCACTATCAATTCCTCCAGTTCCTGCTTCGTCGATGCTGAAGGTGTCACCTTAGGAGCAAGGCCATAGGTTTGGTTTCAACATTAGTAAGGACCAAATCTGTCCTGAATCCACCTAAAAACATACAATACTCATACGATATTGTGAGGGACATACCCCTACCATCCATACCCAAATCTTCGCCCTTGCTTAGGAAGTTCTATGGGAAACTGCTCTATGGGATTGATTGTTTTGATGGTTGGTGACTGCACAGTGCTGGATCAAATCCAATTGCCGCCATTTTGCCTGTGTGCCAGTGAAGAGCCTTGCATCTTAAATCTTGAGGTAAGACAGGTGGGAAGGTTAGGTTTGTGAGTGGTGGGACCAAAATCGCAGAGATAACTATGTGGAAGACTTTCCAAGCTGTGTCCTGAGAATGCTCATTACACATGAAGGTGGAGTATGTACAGCACCCAGTAATCATGGTGGACTAATAGTTAAGAAAAATTATATCTGGAAAAGTTGGCTGGAAAAATATATGAAATATATGCATATTAGTGTCTATATTGGCATCACTCCACTGGCTTCTTATTAGGTTTCTTATTGATTACATGCTGCTGTTCTTTACTTATTAGGCAATGAATGGTCCAGCATAAGAGTATATTAGCAATTTACTGGTTCCATATAAACCCCCCTCGTGAGGTAGGTACCAGGCACTGCCTAGAGTGGAACTTAGAGTGGAACCTTCCTTTGGGTGGCAGAGCATTCCGTTACAGAGCTCCAAAGTTATAGAACAGTCTACCAGCAAAGTCTGAGATTGACACTGATATTTAAGTCAAAGCTAAGAACTCACTTGTTTATTCCTATACCTCCCATCCTCAGCTAGGGCTATAGTGTGCTACACAGAGCTAGATGGGGATCAGTGTCATTGACCTGGGTGGCCCATGTTTTGGCAGAGTGCTGATGCTCATGATTCCTCATGCTTGTGTTCCATCCCACATCTCCCACCAAGTTAAACTGCCATAATTAATTAGACCTGCCTGAGTCTCCTTATCTCCATACCCCACTACAAAATACCTCATTTTAACTATTCGTCAGACAGTTTTATTAAAGCACGCTTCAATTCTCTATCTTGGAGCTCCTGATGTTGAGCAGTTCCCTGCCTGCCCACTCAGCCTGACTACACACAACGTCTTCACCTGCTTTCTGCTGGACCACCCACCCCTCCATCCCACCAAAGAAACAGTTTCTTCACCTGCACCCCCCCAGCATCAGCTGGACCTTTTACATTCTGGACCGCCTCTGCTGGCCCTAGGAGGATGGGCTCTCCATCTTAGTCTGGTTCCTCTCAAGGTTTCTTCCTACTAGGGAGTTTTGCCCTGCCACTGTTGCCTCTGGCTTGCTCACTGCTTTTGTGAGCAGAGATAATGTAAAGCGTTCTGAGACAATGTAATGTTGTGAAAATGCGCTAAACAAAAATAAATTGTATTGAACAATAACTAAATAGGATTCCTAAAAATGGATCAAAAACGATTAATATGAAAGGCTTGAGGCAAGGATGCAACTCACTGAGCCACAGATTTAAAAACAGTGTTCTCTGTTATTGTTAACTAGCCAGGAACTTAACCAACAGAGTACGCGATTTGGATCTTTAGACTGACATTTTCAACTTGGACGAGAGATTTGTGGACATCGGTGGAAAGCAGAATAGCTACTTGTTATGACATTGGTATTCATGACATGATATTAGGAAGGTACCAGACTTACATTCTGTGCTTTTAGGTTTTTGATTAAGTGTATTAAAGGGCAGTGGGCGCATAAGAATGGTTTTTCAGATACCCAGTCAAACCCCAAGTGTGGTCCTGCCAGCACCCAAAGAATCCATTCACAATCAAGTCTAATCACTTTTATTGTCACATCACTAGAATGGTTAGACTAGTGAGTGAAAGTCTTGGGTCACGAGTTCCTATCAGCAGTGCAGTACAATAAGTAAATGCAAACTGTACGTAAAACAACTGTACAACAATGTACTGTACATAAAGACTGTACATAATGCAACTGTAAAACAATATGCAACTCTACATATGCACAAATGAGACAGTAAAATGCCCAATACAATACTGCCTACATACAGTATGCATACTGTATACCATTGGGCAGATGGTCAGACTGTAGGTGTAATATAGTACAGTTTAGTGAACCAGAGGCATTCACTAACACAATGGGGAGGTGTGATCTGGCGGGTGGCTGATAGCAGCTGAAGTTCAGCATCCTGGAGACCTGCTGGTCCGGCGCTTGATGCTGGAGTACCGCCTGCCTGACGGTAGCAGGGTGAGCAGCATGTGGCCCGGGGTCCCTGATGAGTTCTGCAGCTTTCCACCAGCACTGCCTGATGTAGGTGGCCTGCAGGGGTGGTAGCTGCACTCTGATGACCTTATCGACAGAACGCGCCACCCTCTGCCATGTTTTGTGGTTGAGGGCAGTGCAGTTCCGGTACCAGGCAGTGATGCAACTGGTTAGGAGGCTCTCAATAGTACACATGCAGAATGTCCTGCAAATATGAGGGCTCGGGCCTAATCTTTTAGCCTCCCGAGGTAGAAGAGGCTCTGCTTTGCCTTCTTCACTGCTTATGTGATGGGCACTGTCCATGTGAGGTCCTCTGTGATGTGCACTGTCTGTGTGAGGTCCTCTGTGATGTGCCCTGTCCATGTGAGGTCCTCTGTGATGTGCACTGTCCATGTGAGGTCCTATGTAATGGGCACTGTCCATGTGAGGTCCTCTGTGATGTGCACTGTCTATGTGAGGTCCTCTGTGATGTGCCCTGTCCATGTGAGGTCCTCTGTGATGTGCACTGTCCATGTGAGGTTATCTGTGATATGTACACTAAGGAATTTAAAGCTCCCCGCAGTGGTCCCATTGATTGAGATGGGGGTGTATACTCTTCCCTGCTGCCTGAAGTCCTCCATCAACTCTGACCTCCTCCCTGTACGTGGCCTCGTCACTGGTGGAGACGAGACCCACTACCATCATGTCATCTGCAAACTTTACAGGATGTTGGAGCTGTTTCCGGCCACGCAGTCATGGATGTACGGGGAATACAGGAGAGGGCTCAGTATACATCCCTGGAGGGCTCCCATGTTGACGATCAGAGTGGAGGAGGTGGTATTGTCCAATCTGACTGCCTGGTGCCAATCTGACAGAAAGTCCAGGAGCCAGCTGCACAGAGAACCATCCAAGCCAAGAGTCAGGAGCTTCATTTTGAGTTTGGAGGGAACAATGGTGTTGGTTGCTGAGCTGTTGTCCACAAACCGCATTCTCACATACATATTCCTCCTTTCCAGGTAGGAGAGGGAAGTGCACAGAGTCAGGGCTATGGCATCATAAGTGGACCTGTCCTGCCGATAGGTGAGCTGTAACGGGTCCAGTGTGGCAGGCAGGGTGGAGCAGATTAAGTCTTTCGAAGCACTTGCTGACGATGGGGGTCAGGGCAACAGAACGCCAGTCATTTAGGTTATGCTGGAGATCTTTGGTACAGGGACAATAGTGGACAATAGTGGTTGGCTCCCAACAAAAAAGTAGACCTTACTTTAAAGCAATATTTTCCAATCTTGTCCTCAGTGGACTGTCTGGCAGGGAGGTGGGCGGGAGCACAAACATAGACAGGCCGGGGGTCCCCGAGGACTGGATTGGGAAACAGTGCCTTAGACTATCCAGTTTTACTTTCCACTGCTCAGTCCCATTTTATCATATTCACACATTTAACAGCACACTTAGAAAGAAATGAATTGTTAAATATTAGTTATCTCTTTCAAGTTTGACCTTTCGTTCCAGTGTATTCCATCCACTCTTTCTGTTTATTCAACAATGTCAAATTTTTCAATGTAAAATTGTTTCTTTAAACTGTGTCTTCATTTTCAGAGCAGTAATGTTTATCCTGGTTCAGTGACGTGTCAACCAATCAACAAGAAAAATCAAGCGATTGGGGGGGTGGGGGGGGGGGCGTATTGTTTTTCCTGGAGAAGATCATTTAGAGACGATCATCTGGGAAAGCTTGTCCCACTCGGATCGTTTCGTATTTATTCCCGAGCTCCGCTTTATTGTATTTGGAGACGTATAAAAGCTCGGCTTAAAGCTGGAAACATCTCAGCTTGGGCATCGGCAGCAATCCTCGTGTTCCAGCTCGGGTTCACCTCCAGCTTGTAGCAAATTGCGCCATTTCATAAATGGCAGCTCATCATGGTACCATTTTCCTTTTTTTTTTAATCGCAATTTCCAAGTGGATGTGGTAGGTATTATTAAGGCCATTAGGACAGCCCAGCCCCCACCCCAGTTTGGAAATCCTCAGCTGCGCTGGACTTTCTATAATGGAATCCAGCTCGCAGGCTTCGGCCCCACCCTGCCTAACCACCAGCACTCTGTACATCCTTCCAGCTCATTTCATGTTAAATCCATTCACTTCATGGTTTCCTGGACATCCCTCTTTCCCACTGGATGGTCGGAAACACGGCTCGTGTGAGGAATGCTATTATAATCAACCGGCACCGTTTCCAGAGTTATTATGACAAAAGGAGCCTTAGAATAAAGCCAGCGATGAACTGTGAACACTTTTAATAGCAAAGGGCGAATGGCTGCCAAGCCAAACACCTCTGATTGTGTTTCTTTATGTTGATGAAGTTGAGTTTCGCAGCTCAAATACCCAGGCAGTATGGAAAAGCACGGTTGTCATTTAATGTTTACCTTCCTACCATTAGCACGTTCAGAGCTATTTCCTCAATTTTTAGAGAAACATATATAAGCAATTAAATCTTCAGGCATATATATGGAACTTTTGCAAATCAAGACACATGGTGAATTATACACTAGCCCTGTAATGTCAAACTGCACATGGGTATGTAGCATTTGCGCATAAGGGTCCCTCCCGCCTTCTGCCATCAGGCACCACAGCGCCCCCTGCTGATGGGCCCCTCCCCATCCACAGCCCTTACATGTCAGGAAACCATTCTATCTTTGACACAGTAAATGTCCGGTGCTGTTTTTCAACTGTACATATACTATTCTCTAATTTATTTTTATTTAGATTTATTTCCTTAAAATTTTTCGGTAGCACTTTCTGTGAAGCCCATACTCATAAAGCCTAATAACTCTTCTTATAATTAATTGTGACACATTCATAAAGTATTATAAAAACGGCTATAACTATTTATGAAAAGGCATAACACATTATAATCATACGTATTATACATTATGAATGCTCTATGATGGTCTCATCTAATATGCACTACAGCTACCTTTACAATGCAACACAAAGCATCTTTAATGCTTATGCCAACCATTATAATGCATTATGAAGGTATCTATAGTGCATTATAGATGGGAGCTTCATAGAACATTCATAATTCACGGGAAACATGGCTATAATGGGTTATGCTTTTTGATAAATATTTATAGCCGTGTTTAAAATGCTTTATGATTGCATTATTATTTATGAATGTGTTTATAAATTACAATAAACATGGCCTTAAGTAAAGTGTTGTGAATTTCTGCTTAGATGTTTTCAGTATATTTTGTTTGTGTACTGTGTAAATTTGTTTGCATTGTGTATACTTGTCGGTACTATGAGTCCTGTCTCTGCACTTATGCCCTATTTGTTGGTGTGTCTGTACTTTTCAGCCCTTGCTGCTGTCGGCATGTGAGTTTCCCCCTGGGATCGTTTTTCTAGTCCTGTCTTGTTTTTCCTTGTCTTTCATATACAGAGTATTATGAATATAAGAATATAAGGTCAAACTCTGATAATCTCTATTGGATATGATGCAGAAAAGCATTTTCTGGAGAAAAAAAAGCTGATATCCTGGAATAGCGGGAAAATAAATAAAAAACCATCATGCCATTAGGAGAGATTCCTCAACATGACCACTTTCTAAACAAAATTACACATTCTGCTAAAATTGACATCACTTTATACATTTCATTATTTATATTATGCTGTGACTTGTGTATTCAGCAATAGCCTATAATCTCTTTTATACAATGCATCATCGGATGTATAAACAATATATATGTGTTTACGTTTCATGCACTGTGCAGAGGTTCTCTTCCAACACAATGTGCGTGACAAAACATTCCAGTACCAGTAACAACACAAGTTACAAACCAACACGTAGATACTGCCCTTTCCTTCAGGGGTAACATCCTCTCTAAGTGCCATTAAATCTTGAAGAGTAGTGTATCCATCTAAAAGGGCTAATTTCACACATATGACGTTCACATTTTGGTACAATAATATTATATATAATTATGTATTATTTGTCATATTAATCTCTTTCTATGATAAACTAGGAGGAAAACTGGATAACACTACAACAGGTGACTGGGTATTTATTGCTCATTTGGGTAAAACCTTACTTAAGAGGACGGAAATAGTGGGTAACACTTTACTTGAAGGGGTGCAAATATTACACATGTATTAATTATTACACATACTTAGGCCTTAGTTACATACTGATGTCATGTTCGTTTAGCTTTAATGAATTGTGACACGTCTCACATATCTTAAGCAATTACTATTTTCTAAAGCTTTGTGAACTACTGAAGGAACAACAAGGGACCTACTGAAGAAACAAGTAATGAATAACATAAGTTGAATGCTGATCTCATGTTTGTTCCTCATTAATGAATCATGACACATCTTTTGCGTCAAGTAGCTATTATACAGCCCCGGAAAATAGTAAGAGACCACAGCACAATAAAGAAAAACAAATGAGCATTTTTAAATCCTAGTTCAATCCTGGTTCTGCTGGCAGAAGGCTACAGTGACCGGCAGGTTGTTTCCAGGTTCAAGAAGACTGCAGTAGCCTACAAAAGAACAATGTGAAGCAGGACACACTGGGAATGACCGGGACCAACCCGGTAATGAGCGGAAGTGACTTTCTAATGACAGAGATGACCGTCAACTTACCCAGCAATGCCTCATGAATCAGAGGATGACGACTTTCATAAGGAATGGGAAACATTAAGTGTTGTGACATGCACTGCTGGGACAGTTAGTATCAGGCTCCTAGAAGCAGGACTGAAGTCCCATAAAGCAGGGAAGAAGCCCTTAATTAACGAGAAACAGAGAAGAACCAGGCTGCAATGTGTAAAAATATATATATATATTTTATACAAACGCATAACCATAAATTGAGAAATGAGTGAAACAAAAAAATGTGCTGTAGTCTCTTAACTTTTTCCAGGGTTGTATTTGTTCATGATTTGTACTTCAATAGTAACTCAGTTACTACTAAGTATTTGTTCATGATTTGTACTTCAATAGTAACTGAGTTACTAATAAGTATTTGTTCATGATTTGTACTTCAATAGTAATTGAGTTACTACTAAGTATTTGTTCATGATTTGTACTTCAATAGTTAATAATAAGTATTTCTGCCCCCTAATGTAAAGTGTTACCATCTTTTGAATTTGTTAATTGTAAATTTTAAGTGTGCTCAAGCTCCCCCTCCCCCCAGGACACTGAACCCACCAATAGCTGACTGTTCCTAGGAGTATTTGCTAAGGAGTCTTGAGGAATCTTGAATGTATTTATGTAGTTTAAGTTTATCTGGGTCTATCTTTGCAGTAAAACTGCAAATGAAATTAAACTCCATTCATTAATAAAAAATGTCAAAAAATAGCAGTTACATTTGCTATCAGTGTTTCTCCTTTAAAATTTTTGTGAGTTTCTCTCAATTTTGTAGTACGTCCAGAACCAACAAGTAAGAAAAGCTCCATATATCTCTTAGACACCATGTTCCCCACAAACAAACATTTACATCTGTAAACCTTGATCAGTAGAGATTTGTGTTGCACTTGCAACTACAGCAAAGATAAGGAGCCCTGTTTCTGAAATCATAAATTCTCCAGGTACCCCTAAGCAGAGAAATGTCGAGCACGTGCAGCTCATGACAGAGCGGCTTAATAGAGTGTAACTGCTGATTTACAGGTTTACCGAGAAGGTCCCTGGACAATGCAGCTCCACCACTGTCTATTTCTGCACTGCAGCATGAGACTTAACTGCAAAGCTGCATGTCAAATATACTGAAATAATTTCACACCAGAGGCCTCCAGAGTTGGTTCTCCACCTCCATTGTGCTACTGGCAGAAAGTATAGCAGGCTGTTTGTACAGTAGAACATATGCCAACACCAACACCCCCTCCCTTCATGTACACCGGGCTCAGCTCTCCAAAGATTTCAGGATTTACTTCTGGCTTATAGTGTGCATTTGCTGCACTAACAAAAAAAATATATATTTTTTTCCATGTAGGTCTCCTTACTTGAAGGATGCCGTAGAGAAAATGTAATTTATGTTTGTGTTGCTTCTTCCAGGCCTCGTGAGGAATCTCAGGAGCGTTGGAATTTTGTCTCAGACAGGATATTTTCGGCGAGATTTATTTTCCCGCTTTGCTGGTTAGGGTTTAGTGCGAGTGTCCAAGACAACCTGACATTAGGCTTTTCTATATTTGCTCGATTGTTAAGTTGTGAGGATAATTATAAAACTAATTTACTGTGATATATGAGAGTAGGGAAACATAGTGATTACAGACAAGACTTACAACCCTATACAGGACCCAGGGTTTGGTCTGAATCGCTCCACTACAATAAGATGAAAATATAAGCTAAGTAGCTAAATGCAATGTATGACTTAATCCAAGTGAAACATGTCATTTGCTATATGAACTGAACTAGCACCACCGATCTCCTTCTTTGCCAGCTGTCTCTTCCTCCGTAAGTCAGTGACCTCTACAGTTACTCCTGGTTACACAAGACGGCCGTACTAGTCCTGGGGATAAGACAGGATGGGAAGCGTGACTTAGACGATCTTAAAATCACTTTACTACTATAGTCTTCTTGTTTTTGATATTTATAGTACAGTTGAGATGAGAATGTACAAGTATGATTCAGGCCAAGCAAATTTCAAATTCCACCTTTAACCTGAACCTTGAAATAATCATAAATGCACAAATCCTGGGTTTCTGGTGAATAAACTAATTCAAAGCTGACAATATAAAACAAGATGCTAAACAGCTGAATAGATGTCAGTGAATGTGCTTTTGTAAAATAAACATATAAAATGGGCTCAAAATAGATTAATATATAGAAAGGTACAACTTCAAGATAATAGAGCAGATAAGTAGGTTCAGAACTTCAGGAGATGCTTGCATAGATTCAAAATGCTTTTTCTTCACAACACATCTGCTTAAAGGAGAATCTTTCTCTCCATTTTAAAGCATGTCACATTCCAGAAGCTTCATTCCAACAATAAACATTCTCCAAATAGACACTTGGGGCTGTTCTCCTGCCTGGAAAAGTTACAGATGTGACTGCCACAACTTTCAAAGGCCGTAACTGTTTTTCACGCGGGTCTGCAGAACTTTCATGGAAGAGCAGCTCCGATTTACAAAGAAAGGACTGACGCTTGAGGGCATAAAAGTTTTATTACAGATGATATTAACAGTTTAAAGGGGAACCAGCAAACAGAACTGTGACATCAAGAAATATCAATACAAAAGAAATGTACAATAAATAAGTACATCAAGCTTCTATGCTGCCGCAGCAGTAGACAGCTTAGTCCTGATGTGTGTGTTTCTCTTGGTCGCTCTCCCTAACTTCACAGGACAGCGGCATGCTACGAAAACACAGTCAGTGGCTATGAGGGAAGGCTTTGGGATCCTGGAAGAGGCTTCTGCTTGACTCCAAATCAGGGATGTTTAACCCCAAATAAGTTAGTGTCATTCAAGACAGGGGGGGGCACAAAAGACTCGTTGCCATAACAACGTCTGCTGGTTTCAGTGGAACACTGGTGCACGCTGGTGCTGCAGCAAATGACCGTGTCAGCTTTTTGAACGCCACAAGGTCAGGGCACAGAGGGAGACATCATGTATTCTGTTACCCTCCCCCCCACCACCCCCCCACACCCGTGTGGGAGATTCCAGAATTAATGGAGGCTGCTTTTACTGCTCTTCTGCAGTCTGTCTTATATCATCTCCCCGATTTGCCATAATCTTAACAGTGTTCTGGAGGGCGGTGAACCTGATTTTATGCTTAATTAGCTCTAGGATGGCCTTGCGCAGTCATTCCAGGCCAAACTGAGGTCATTCCTTCCACTGTACTGTCTGGACGTTTTTTTTTTCTTTACATGTGTAACATGAATGACTTGTACTACGTAAATAACAAACCACAACACGCTTAACTCTTAGCATAAAGCCATACAACACAGCACATTATACAGAATTTTAAAATCGCTTAGAAATCAGATTTTGTTCTCTTCCAGATATCCCGCCAACGCTGACCTGCATTGTTTACGAAGCATGCAGTGTTTCTTTACGTAATGTTTCAATTTGCTTGACAGCTTACTGAAAAGCACATTTTTAGAATTAAAGTGAAATAACTACAAGAATCAATCATGGTCAAAAGGATTAATTCAGGGATTTCCTGCGGGTCGTAATGGACAAGCTTTCACTTTTAATTTAATGTAATAAAGAAGGAATCATGAAACATATGTAGTGTACGGCCATAGCGAACTGAACACTGTCAACAGCTTCTAATTAGAGAGACTAGTGCACAGTCTGCCCTAAAATGGCGGGACTTAATGTCACTGTAGTGTGATCAGGTCACAGGAGGATATTGAGGCCATGCATTGAGGCAACCCAGACTGATGCAAAGTGAGGTCTGTTTGAGAGATACTTTTTCTTCCAATAAACTGAGATTAGAGGTACCTTTGGCGTCGGGGCCATCCGCAATAACTAAAAGAACAATGGCTTATTCTGTACACGCGCACGCCAGTGCGAGCTGGTGGAAGTTTCCCAACCGCGATATGCCTGTGGTGCTATCTGCCACTGCCGGCCTGGTTGTGAAATAGGGGCTTGCACAAGCCCTCTGTGGCTGCTAGTCCTCCCAGCCCCATGTGTGGCTCTTATTCACAAGGTCTTGGCTCAGAGTGAGGCGGACCAGTCTGCAGGGAAATGCTGGATCCTCCTCCTTGCCCCCACCCCCCCCACACGGCCCCGGCCCTGACAACCACTGAGACACTAAACAGGTTTCATTCCATGCAGCTGCTCTGGTATTGCTGCCTTTCTGTGCACCTCTTATAGTGGCAAAATTCCAGTAGTGAGGTTAATCGTGGTCACTCTGCTACTCCTGGTGCAATGCTAGGGAGAAATGAATTGGTGCCTGCAAGGTAACCCGGATTCCATGCGCTTTGAGGGGGAGAGGACGAAGGAAGAGAGGAAAAGCACCGCAGAGAATGGAGAACCGGAACACGGAGCCGGAGAACCGCTGTGTGTCGAATAGCCAAAGCATCAACTAGCTTGACTTTTGTGCCATTATACGGCTACAAGGTTTTCACTATTACACCATTTCATCATAAATAAGCCATGATGTATTTACAGATACATATCACACAGCTCAAGGTCAGTATAGTTTATAGTTTAATTTAACTTAAAGAGTAATGAAGTATTTGTTTGTTTGTATTTGAAGGCCATGCTTAGATGCAAAGTAAAAACAATGTAATAGTACACTCTTACTAAATGTATTAATTGGCCACAAACTAAGTGTTAGTTACTTAATGATTCCATGTTCCTTCATCATTAATAATTAGTCATAACCATTAGTCATAACCAGTCAAGTATTGCATGCACTTAGTATATCTGTTCATGATTTGTACTTGAGTAGAAACTGAATTACTAAGATTGTTGTGTTGATTGATTGTGTTGACCCGTAACACTGTCTATGAAACCCATATTCATGAAGCCTAATAACTGTTCTTATAATTAATTGTAACACATTCATAAAGCATTATCAACATGACAATAATATTTATGAAAAGGCATAACACATTATATGCTTTGTGCTGCATTATGAAAGTGTTTATTGTGCATTATAGATGAGACATTCATAGTGCATTCATAATGCATAATACACATGACTATAATGTGTTATCCCTTTGTTTTTAAATAGTTACAGCCATGTTTATATTACTTTGTGAATGCATTATAATGCATTATGAAGGTATATGTAATGTAGTATAAAGACTTCTTTAAATGAAGTGTTACCCTCTCTGCTTTGAAATTTTTCATTTTGTTCACTTTAGGGTCTCGTTCACATCTCTGGGGACCTTTCCTGGTGCAATATATTGCCAGCCGAAACGGATGATGGCAAAGAGTTTCATTCCCAGCTCTTACAGACAGCCACAAGCAGTCTAACATGCGACATTGCACTGAGAACACTCCTATGGCATTTACAGCTGAC
>JAODKM010000038.1:9636761-9656118 GCA_026780845.1 Petrocephalus sullivani
CAGCTCTTACAGACAGCCACAAGCAGTCTAACATGCGACATTGCACTGAGAACACTCCTATGGCATTTACAGCTGACAACTGAGCGTCTCATTCCCAGCTCTTAAAGACAGCCACAAGCAGTCTAACATGCGGGATTGCACTGAGAACACTCCTATGGCATTTACAGCTGACGACTGAGCGTCTCATTCCCAGCTCTTACAGACAGCCACAAGCAGTCTAACATGCGACATTGCACTGAGGACACTCCTATGGCATTTACAGCTGACGACTGAGCGTCTCATTCCCAGCTCTTACAGACAGCCACAAGCAGTCTAACATGCGACATTGCACTGAGGACACTCCTATGGCATTTACAGCTGACGACTGAGCGTCTCATTCCCAGCTCTTACAGACACCCACAAGGAGTCTAACATGCGGGATTGCACTGAGAACACTCCTATGGCATTTACAGCTGACGACTGAGTGAAGGTCAGATTCCTCAGCCTTTTCCCCCCAGAATGTGATATGTTACAGGCCTGCCTGCCTGGAACACTAGCTACTTCCAGTGCATGGATTGCTAAACACCAGGCAACGACCTTTGTGTTAACAGGGACCATGTTTATAGTTCTCAGTTGCTGGAGATAACTAATTAGCTGATGTTCATCATACAAAATAATATATATATATATATATATTATGGAATATGAACTTGTTTGTGTTATAAATGGATACCAGATATCGCCAATTTGTCCAGCTGGACATCAAATGAAGAAATGTGGGCAATACCATGGGACTGTAGCGGCACAGAACAGGCAGGACCTGACGGAGAATCCTCCCATATCAGCTCCGTGAGAGAGCATGCGAGAGCATGCGATGCGATGCCCTCTCGCTGCGATTCCTACCACGGGACTGCTTTCAAAAATCTCGTTCTCAGACAAGGAACGGGGGGTAATCTCTTCAAAGGAATGGAGTCGGCGAGATCTGGCAGGACCGTTGAGCGTGGGAGCTGTCGAATGGAGGTTGATGGAGTTAAGCTGCTGCCAGTTGGGGGGGGGGCATTATGCCGGACACGAAACAAACAGCGCAGACAGAGGAGCAGCAAGACGACCCCGGCCGCAATCATAACTCCTTCGCAAATGCAGGAAGTGGAGCGAATAGAACGAGTGCGCCATCGTCCAAGACAAACAAGGGACGACGGAAGAAGAACTGGCACACAGATCTGCCAGAAGCGGGGAACAGGAGTCAGGAGGACATGGAGATGCTTAAACAGTGATCTACGCCTTCCGGGAAGTCATGCGTGACAGGAACAGGAAGATTTAAAAAGGAACCCCTGGTATTGTCGTAAGCCTAACACAAATCCATTTCCTCCTCATAAAAAGTCAAACCTTTTTAAAGACGTCTCATCCTCCTTCTTTTACCACGGCTTTTGATGTTCTGCTTCCCCCTTCAGGGGTCTCTCATGCTTCCACGGCAACATCCGAACTCTAGACTTTGCAGCCGGTGTCTCTGATTACCAGTGGTGTGGTCAGTACCTGAAGCATGGAGCTTTGCTATAGGAACCTAAAATTCTGGTCTATAATATTTCATTTAATCAGAATTACCTTTAGCATGTTACTTAATTCTGTGAAAAATAGCACAGTCCCAAAAAATGCTTATATTACATTTTATCTTTGATCTATTTCCAATTCGCTTATCCTGGACAGGCTTTGGAGATCTTCCTGTTATCAAAATATTTTATTCTATTAAACATGTGATCCTTAATTCTAATGTACATCAAAGTGCCTAAAGTTATAAGTCTTCTTAGCCAAACTGATTACACCAGTTGCTTGCCAGCATTGTAATTATTGTACGATGGCACAGAAATTTATTTGAGATATACAGTATTTCAGATACATCTGTTTATCAATCGATTCCAACTGGCTGGACCCCAAGTATCTTAAAATAAATATTTGAGCAAATTATCTGTCACTGTCAGTCCAAAGCTACCGAAGCAGGCATGTGGAGCTCTCAGATCTGAGCGAGAAGCAGAGGTTGGCCCTCCTAGGGACCTTCTGGAGGTCAGACACATCTGGCAGTCAGATGGGGCTGCAGACAAGGAACCAAGGATGTGAGCCATACTTCATATTAAATTCAGACTGCCCACACTATCGGCGAAAAGTAAAATGTTTGCTTTTATACATTAGCACCCAAGGAACATTGCAAGGGATGCTTCAGCTCAGGGAGTCCCTGTATGCTTCTGCTTTGCTTTTTATAAATTCCAACTCAATGTAATAAAAGCAATGGTCTGAACCCCAGCCCTCTCCTAAACCCCACACTTGTCAGGTCAATGAACACGAATATGGCAGAAGTCCACTGGCGAAGGTTATCGAGTCTGAGGCTAGTCCTGGGGCACTGACACCGAGGCTCTGCAGGAACATTCGGTCCCCTGAGAACTCCCTCTGGAGTCCTGCCTTTATGACGCAGCAGTTCCAGCGCAGGACTTTCCCCAGCGGTCTCTCTTGGGTGGCGTGGCACTCGCAGCACTCGCATTTGTCTCCCGCTCCGACAGCTTCCTGTGTGTTTTAAGCTGCGACACAGCCGGCCAATCGGCTCGGCCGAAGGCGAGTCAGCTGAGGACGCGGCGCGTGACGCTGTCCTGCGGTCAGCTCGGCGGATTGAGGCCACCGGCTCCGTTTTCCTGTTGGAATGTAAATTGGTGTTTCGCGCTCTCGCCGAATTTCAACCCGAAATCCTCCCAGAGCACCCTTGGATCACCCCTTTTAGTGGTCCCCGCGACGTTGTCCCCACGGCCACAAGAAAGAAGCCCCTTTCCGAGATTCCACTTCAGTATTTGTGCACACTACCCACATATAGCCAGAAAAGGCAAATACGGAGTTTAGATGTATTCATTGGAATGCTTGTACTGTATGCCATGCCATATCATTCCCGGGGGATTTCACCCTTAAATGCCTCTTAATCTTAACAGCAATGGTATGAACTCCCTGCGGTCCACAAATTACTGGCACGGGAGCTGTTTCTCAAGCATCTATTAGAATGAAAGAATCTGGAGACCAAAGAACTTTGCACCCTGGTATACGCAGCTCGTCAAGCAATTGACCTTAATCACTAGCATTTATTGTTCATTTGACAAACTTTTTACATCAACAGTAGCTCCGGGGTTTGGGACCAAGAAGCAATTTTGTCAGGTTTTTAACCTCATTTTAGCTAAACATTAAATTCCTCCGAGGTCTTCGGTACCCAGTTAACTTGAAGCCCCACAGAATGTGTTTCAGTTTTTTTTACAGCTTTCCACAACCAGGAGTCTGAGCAAAAAATGGTCAAGGCTGAAAAAATGTGTAGTACTTGGCTTTCCGAAGATACAATCATAACAGGCTTGGAAACACCGTAATCAGCCTTATTAAAACGACGGATGTCTGGTTTCAAATATTTATGTCTGTCAGGTGCTTAAACAAGCAGCGGAAGCTGTTTTACTACCAAGTATTTAAACGGAGTGGCTTCTTTAGAAGATGCAGACAGGTAAACATGATAAGGGTTAAACAGCTTTTTCCCAGGCGACGGGAGGCTTATGGTATGTGTGCTCCAGGCTGCAAATTTATTTGAATTCCATGTTTCCTGATAGAAAACGCGCACTACCTCTGCCTGACCCCCAAAGACACCTGCATTTGTGCATCTTCATCACATTTCATAGCCCGCTGGATGGACATTCCCACAATCCCCCTAACCCACTCCAAGGCAGACCCAGTTGGTCTCAGGGAAAGAATCACACACTTCTTAATAATATAAAAGTCGCGATGCCTATGAAAAACGCCGAAGGATCGCCTGTATTTTACCCGCCCTCTCTGAAATTAAAATCGACACCTCGGAATCTACAGTGAATGGAGCGTTCTCAGACACATCCCCCGACTGTTGCTAAGGAACTAAGTCATTGCACAGGTTCCAAAGTATTTCAGGAACCGGCACATGCAGTCCTTCACGATGTGGTAATGTGAGCGCAGGCCCATAAAACATGATAAGGATTGTTTAATCACCAGGAAACTTTCCAACCAGGTGTCCACAAAACGAAACAAAAAAACATCAGCAAGGATACAGGAAGTGGAAATTCTTGGTAAGACATAACCATCCACCCATCACCCTGCTATTTATTCCCGGTAAGGTCACAGGGGGACCCAGAATCCCTGTAAATATTTAGTGTTGGGGTAGGTTTAGAATTATTATGAGCACGTGCAAAGGTACTGTGGGGTACAGTTACCCTGGAATGTTAAAGACAAGATTTTTTCCCCATTGGTTGAGTAATTTCATAGGTGTCCTTTGGGGATTCTCCATAACCTAAAAAGATCAGCTTCTGCAGATGGAGTCTCTCTGCATGTGTTGAATGAAGACATAGACTGGAATTAAACGGCAATAAAATGTTTTCGAGGTTCCTGATTGCCGTACAGCTGCGTTTTCACCTATATGTCGAGAAAAGGTTGTCTGTGGTTAAGAACGATGGTATTATCCCAGCCCGGATCCCTGAATGCGTTAGTGAGGATAACTTATTTGCCGGGGATGACGTGACACTGCCTGAAATCGCCAGGACTAGACCTGGCGCAAAGTGATAAACACCTTTAAAGTGTTCCCAATCACTTGAAAAGGGATGCAGAAAACATATCCTTTGTATATAGAATGGGCGATTGGCAAAGGGAAGGTCACATCACTTGTAAGGCAAAAGTGACTATTTTAAATTCTCCATATCGCGTGAGGGTGAGTGTAAGACTGTCCCCACTTTTGCCCTGTTTTAGATGGAATAGGCCTCACAACCCTGTACCGGATAAGAGGCCAGAATGGATGGATTTTAAAAAAGTCTCTTTTATAAACTGATATACCTGAGAAATTTTAAACATATGTCATCAAATATTATGATAAATAGATCAGATATTGCATGTAATGGGTTTGGCTTTGAATGTACAGCCTGCTGTTGGAGTGACTGTGCTTCTCATACGATTATCTCCCAGCATCCTGGGCTTTCTGTCCTTTTCTACATCTGCTTACTGCCAGATTGGTGGGCTGGGCATCTGCAATACAACTGCCCCTCCTCAGTGGCTGTGTTATATCACACTTTCCTTGCTTGACATAAACTTGTCATTTCATGCTTGTCCATGACTGAAATGCGGATGCAGGTGAAATTGATTTTCATCTGTCAGCGACATAAAGCAGTAAGCACTTATGCAAATGGTATGATGGTTAATTGCAGAAGTGGGTAACTCACGTCCAAGTCCAGAACAAGATTTTCTTTCAACCGACCAGTTGAGTATAAAGAGTCGCAGTCACAGAATGACATCAGAGACTGCACAGGCTGCAGATAGCACCGAGGTATTTACTGAGTTTACTTTCTGGACTTGAACTACCCACCTCTGGTTAATAGAGAAAAAGGCAGGAGGCGTTGTGATCCAAACATTATTACACAGCTCTGGTTCCTCACAAGGGGAACATCTGGGATTGTCTGAGCGATTTATTACCCACCGTTCAAACTAAATGGCCTTGGGTGTCACCTAGCAACATTCCTGCTTTTCCTGCATCTAAAGTCATATGTCTTCAACACCTTCACTTATAGGCACTTAAATTATCCCATTGGGATCTTAGATAAAGTCTCAACTGTAAATAACTGAAGTGTAGAGTCAGCTTCTAAGCATGGATATTTCGCTAGGTAGTAGCAGGCATGGCCACCATGTACGAACTAGTGCGAAGTTCTTGCTTGACTTCGGCTGTGCATAATCAGTCCTGGCCAATTAATAGCACTGACAGTACAAATCACAAATCAGAAAACTGCAGCTTAGGACATCCATGGCACAGGGAGACCATGTGGCTCTTGCTCGTGGGAGTTTTACTTACACGAAAATGTTCTGAATGCAGAATGAAATATGATTGGTTCAGAGACAGATTGTAGAGGTCCAAATAGCTAGAGGAGGCCGAACCAAGACATCTGACACAGGAACCAATTGATTATCCCTCTGAACCAATCATTTTTCATTCTGCCCATTCTTTACTAGTACTCCTAGTAAAGACACATCACTCGCTGGCGTGAGCCAATTAGTATTAGACAGAGCGTTTTTTGGACCCCTCTAGTCCTCCTTCCCCTTGTTCTGGTTTGGTGTCTCTTGGTGTCGCCAACATTGTTAGAATGACTACGCCACTTTGGTCATCATTACCGTCACCTGTTCCTGCCAGAGGCCGTGTATAAATGCTCCCCAGTCTCCCCCTAGACTTTATCAAGTCTTGTATCTGTCTAGCTGAGTCTCTGCGGTGCCTCTTATTGATTCCTGTTTATTTTTGTGTATCAGACTTGACCTGTATATTTCCTTTCTGAGTCTGCCTTGATTGTCGAAGTGTGTTTGCATTGTGTTTGACCTTGGATTGTTCTTTGTGGAAATTACTGGTTTTTGTAATTGTATCCTGTATCTGGGCATCATATGTGACGGATCATCCAGGTAATTCAGATTTATTTTTCCTCCAGCTATTATCCATTTTTCCCCATACAGAGTTACAGTGGGCCCAAACCCTATTGCAGAGCAGAGAAATCTCTGGATGGGATACTACTCTCCAAATGATAAAGCTAGACATCAATTCACCTAAAATGATTTAGCAGGAAACCTAAAAACCCAAAGGTGACCCTTGTGAACATGGGTAGTACAAATTGTACACAGATAGGAAAGAAATTGAATTCCAGACCCTACATGTAGGTACAGTACAAGGAGATGGCACTAAGCACTGTGACTGCAGCATAACCCTCAGATATTACCTTTGTGAAGCAAACCTTCTATGGAGTATTAGTATATCTATGTATGATAGGTCTCCAGGGTGAGTAGGACTCGTCTGTTTTCTGTAAAAAAATGCTTAAGTATGTTTGGGATCATTTCCTTTGAAGGGGAAAATGCATTCCTGGGCAGGATCCAGCCCCTCTGCAAAAGGAACATGTTATTTGGCCCACAGCTGACTACTTGATGCAGTTCTTTTGAAGTTGGGGTGAATTCTGCAGAGTCAAATTAAACAGTATTATATGTCCAAAAGGGTATTTAGTTAAATTTATCAAATGTCTACAGCTCCAGTCAGGCCTGTCATGCAAAATTCCTAATTCCTGGGCAGGCGACAAAGTGACTAGGCCCCCAAGACACAGAACCCCCTCACAACTGCACCCCCCCCCAATTTCCAATTTCCCATTTCCCTAGTTGTCCCCTCGAGACAGTAGGCCTGGCTCCAGTCAAAAGACAATGTAAATTTACTGACACATGGTGGCAGCCCTCACAAAGAGATGGATGAAGGCCGTTTTCATAGGTGTGATGGTAAACAATCGTTTTTCAAACATTACGATCCCAAGATGCCATCTTGCCGTTTTGAGAGGTTTGCCTTGTTTCCCACTAGATGGTTCCATAAACCTGTGGAGGACTTCAGAACAATTTCTCCAAAAGACTTTTTTTTTCCTCAGGAATATTTAAACCAAATTCCATGCTTTTAAATCGTTAACTATAACCAAATATTTTGATTACGGAATTTCCACTTCTGAGCAGAAAAAGTAGCCAAAAATAGCCTGCATTTGATGTTTTTTGCAGCGCCAATTGTTTGTTATTTTCAGTGGTATAAGTTCAAATGGAAGGCATTGTACATGCCAATCAGTCCCCAAGTAGCTTCGCAGGAATCATTCAATTACAGGCCGTCCCAAGCTTATAAACAAGAAGTCTGTCTTTAAGTCAAATTTGTAGGTAAGTCGGAACAATAATAATAAGGTGCATAACAACAATAATTATACCGTAACAATGAAAGTAATTACGTACGTTACTGTACTGTACCTTGGGCCGACAAACCGCTGAAGCCGCGCAATGTTCTCACGAGTGTCACAACGGTCTTAATTTGGGGACTGCTTGAATATACAAACCAGCATGACAATGTGTTCCAATGTGTGGACGTCTTATCTTCATCCCACAATATGACGTCTCTCATCTCATTGTGGAAGCGATGCCTGGTATGACTGCTTTCCCTTTGGGCTACCATCCCACTGAGCCCAGGAGAAGTAGCACCAGTTCTACGGGCCACCCATGTTCCATGTTGGGTACTTCTGAAAAGCGTGAGGCTATAAAGGGGCTTCTTTTTTAGCTTTGGGGTGTTTAGAGCACTCTCGTAACGTTGCCACGTCTGTTTTGAACATCCCATTAATAAAGTTACTTAAAAGCAGTCATTATTAGGTGTTTCAGAGCTGGGTCGACATTATATGGAAAAACAAATAAAAAAAAAAAAAGACCGAAACATTTATGGCTTTGGCATTAGGTATAGTTAAGCAATTTGAGATAATTTAGTTTTCATTCCACATGTAGAGAAGGATTGGATACGATTAGTTATATAGCACAGGATATTATAGAACGGAGAGGCCCTTTAAATATACTCTCGGAATTAAACAATGGCTTACTCATGACCTAAAGCCGGCAGCCCCTGGAATGAGACTGTCTGACTCTGTGTGCTATAGATGTGCTTTGCAGCAGGACAAGGGTGTGCTGCACAATCCACTGCGTTCAGCCAAATGCAGACGTCTCCCAGTCCAGCTCCACACCGCAGAGTCACACCGTAGGGTCACCCAGTCAATTCGTGGCTCCTTTTATGTTCATAAAACAGGACCCCCCTCCCTGGCTCTGTGAGCATGAGCTCAGTGTTTTGGAAGCAAAGCTTGTTTTCTCTAAATGACCCCCCCCCCCCACCAGTGCTCCTAAGCTGGGCTCCTGTGGATGCATGCCACAAGGAAAGTGGTTGCCGGGCTGGGGGGGGGGGAGCCTCCAGAGACCCACCCACTAGAGAACCCAGTGTTGTGCATGGCCTGTTTGTTGTAACGGTACTTTCCAGGACTAATATTCTGTTAACAAAAGTAATAAGCAAAGTTTTGGGACTGGAAAACCAAGCAATTTAGATGAAAGATGAGTTTGACTTCCTCTAGAGTCCGGATCTGGGTGTCCAGAAATGGTTCGAATTAGAGCTTTCTGGAGATGTAAGACTAAATTGATAACAATCATGTTTTTTTTTTTAAATAAATAAACAAATAAACTGAACCCAGCTCCCCAGATGGCTGTTGTCACAGTTATTGCAAAGCACTGGAATACAAAAACTATAGCGTTTTAACAGCCTGTCGCAATTCGCAAGTAAATGCAAAAGACCAACGAGTACTACAGAGATGTAACTGAGACCTTTTACTCCAGTGAAAAGTATATCTGCTCAGACAACAAATAAATGGACCGCTGGAATACTCCCCAGCGCTAAGCGATGTTGTTAAGTGAGTGCTACGCAAGACATGGAATGATTCAAACATCGCTTAGCAAATGCTAAGGTAATATGTACGCCCACTGCACTGTAGCTGTGTTTGAAAAGCCATATGGCACTCTAAGCAATGGCCCAGGGCAGATGGAGAAAACGCTTTCACAGTGCCATCAAGGTCATATGCAGCAAAACACAGCACGGTACAATATGTCTGGAGTTAATGGACGGTATCTTTTGGCTTAATCATCAGCATAGTTTCTACTTGGTTTTCTCAATACAGTTTTTGAGTCCAGATAACACAGCAGGTATCTCGGTGTTTGTATCTGACAGTTCAGTCATCTTCTAGGGTAATCTGTCTTCCACGTGAATGAGAAATACAGAATTTTCTGGGCCGCCTGCTTGCCTGAAGTAGATATACCACAGAATGCCCTTGGAAGAACAGGGGTATGTTGGAATGTAGGAATGTTGACCAAAGACTCAAAACTCTGGCCTTTCTTTGTTCCGGCTCTGTCTTACTTCTCCTCATCTGTGCCCAGCCAGGTCATAATCCAGGGACCTCAGAGCAAGACCTATGACCCTACAAGGTCTTCAGGCTAGGCAGAGTTGGTAAAGGCCAACTCAAACCACGTGGGGTCTCGATGCTCCCTAAGTTTTGCAAGTTCGACTCTGACAAATAGACTCGCTGACAGACTAGGCGCGCATTTTCTTGCCTTTTTCCTTAATTTGGGAATTCACAATGAAAAATGATTATATCAAAACTGACTCCCGAACAAAAAAACTCTTGTCCCTCATCCCAGTGGGGTATTCAAGGACTTCAGAGCCGCACCCTTCCATGAGAAATGTTGTTCCTATATGTTCCAAACTGGCAGGTCAAAGACACTATTTATTAAAAAAATGGCCTATCTGTGGCATGAAGCCTGACCCATGTAGTATAAAATATGTGAAATATAAAATAACAAAATTATTTCACAATAATCAAAAGCCCGGGGGATTTCCAGCAGCTGTGTAAAATGAGAATTTGGCACACTTCGCTGCTGGAAAATAAATGCATCATTAGGTTACAGTCATAAAGTTGAAATGGTATAAAGAGCTTTGTGCCTGGAGTGCGCCCATCACGGAGCGGAGAGCGGGCATGACCACGCATTCAAAAAGGCTGTAACATTCAAAATCCTGACATGAACTGTTAAAGCTTTACACTTCTTACAAATAAACACAGGCTGTGCCTGCGTAACGTTTCCTACTTCGCATGAGAATGGAAATATCCCACAGGAAGCTAGTAGCAGGAGTAATGTAGCAGCAATAATAAGTGAGCACTAGAAAGAATACAATGTAAGTTCTAATCTCCAGCCTTGCTTTGCCACTGCTGCTCAGATGGGTTTCAGCTCCTTTTACTGGTACAGTACCTTAGCATCCCGTGACGTCGTTTCCAAGGGGTAGCTTAATGTTCTTTTAAATTCAACACATTGTCCCTTTATTTACATGGGAGGGGGATTGAAGAACAAATTAAATAAATTAGAGTAAAAAAAACAACATATTTTCACAATCTGTCTCCATCAATCCTGTCATGTTCCCATTTGGCCAGCAGAGGTCTCTGTGGCTCATTGTGTTTCCTACCCCTATAGTTCTTGATTACCCTCACCTGTTTCTCCTTATATGTGATTCCTTCCCCACGTCCCTTCATGACAGACATCTCAGTATACCACTTACAGTGAACTATCATTGTATGACTGATTATTTTGTCAGTTTATATTAAATGTACCAGCTGTTTTACTGCTCTGTTCTGAAGCGAAAACAACATCCCTTTATTTTTAAATGTAGGGTCATTTAAAGCTGGAGCTACCCTGGGTTCAAGAAGAAGAACGCGGGATCATCTGGGGCAATGGAGAGTCAGACAGCCAGAATAATAGAGTGCACATGATTTTGAGTCACCTCCAGGATATATAGTAAGAGATCTAATTTCTGCACAGAGCAATGGACCTATAAAATAAACGGAATGTCCTCCTGGCACAGCTGGCAGAGATAAATGTGAGAAGCAGGAGAAGGGGATGGAAAACGGCGCCAACTGGGCTCGATGGTGGTGGGGTAGAGATCAAGGGCAGGGCTGGGGTCCTGGGCTCCATCCACATAGAGGTTTCTCCGCTGCTGGCAAAGTGCAGCTTCATTCATCCATAGACCCTGATGGCTGCCTGGAGATGAATAACCGCCACCTTCATCCCTCGACGAGAAAAAGCAAATGTCTATTTCGCTTAACTGACCCTCTGCCATCACGGTGACCGCCTTCAAAGCGGTATCTAACTGGCCAGACCATAAACCAGGGGAGATGTGTCCCACCACCTGCAAGTGACCCTGACATATTTACAGCTCTGTAAACAATGTTTGGGGGGCGGTGGGGACCTGAAGAAACACCCACTAACCCAAGGGGAGCAAGGATTCGCATCGCATGCAAAATTAATTACGTGCTTAGAAGGGGAGAACAAGACTGACATTAAGTTTAAGAAAAAAGTAATAAATGCACATGTACAATGTATGTCGTTGCCATTAGGCAGTACGGCTGCCTCAATGTCCAGTAATGGTGAAATAACATTGTGCTTCTAACTGTCATCTCATTGCGCTTCAAGAACCGTGTCCCCCGGAGGCTGTTACCTGAGGCGTGACGTGTCATAAATCATAGATGAAATTTGCTGAGTGCAGGAACTGCTGAAGACAGGACGTGGCCGCGCATCTCCACCTGCCAAGCTAAATGCAGAGGAAGGAAAGGGCCACATATCCAGGGAGAATCAGCTTTGGTCTTCATCCTGCTCTTTCCTGTCTTCGACGCGAAGGCCACTTTTAGCTAGCCCAGTCCTCGGGGACCCTCAGACAGCCCACGATTTTACTCCCTGCGGGGGCCTGGGTTGGGAAACGCTGCTTTAAGCAATAACAAAAACCCAAATATACATGGCCACCATTTTAGATAAATAATAGCCTATACACAAGCCTACAGTGTTTACAGATATGCTGTTAAACCTAATTATTATTTAATATCTTAAGTCTCTTTCGGTGGCATCTGAGCATCTTCTTCATAAATTTCACAACATCCTTCATGAATTAGTGTGTCACTTGAGAAGCCACGCGAATGCTTTTCTAATTCAGTGGTGGGAACCCTTTGATGCTCTACATTTTAATTCTGTCCTGTCCTGCCCTGCCTGACCCCCCTGTCTCCTCCTCTAACAAGCCACGCCTGGAGCTTGTTAAGTCTCACCCCTTGTTCCTGCCCTCGTGTTAACCACTCCCAGCTGCCTCTTGTCTGATGCCTTGCTCATCCTGTATTTTAATGCCTCCTAGTCTTGTGGTAGGCAGTTGTGTCACTGACATTGTGTTGTTTGGTGGCCTGTGAGCTACCCCCCCCTTCCTGTATGGTCCCATTGTTTACCCCCCCCCCTTCCCCTTGCCAAATAGAACTTTAGTTCGCCCTAATGCCCACTCCCATGTCCTCTATTCTGTCCACCATGACAAAGCCAATTAAAATGGCATTTTTAAAGTGAAGTCACCCAGGATCTCCAGCAGGGTTGAGGGGCAGAGGTGCTGACTTTGATGTTCATTAAAACCCCCCCAGCATGTCCAACTCTCCATATTTGCCCACCCTATAGCCCTAAACCCTAAGATGTTCTTGAAGTTTTTATGTGTCTCCCGATAAACATTTTTTCTAGTTAAAGGCAGCCCCCAGGTTACAAACGAGATCTGTTCCCTAAGTCGGTCTTTAAGTCGAATTTGTAGGTGAGTCGGAATAAAAAAGATACCGTATATAGCAATCATTTTACGGTAACAATAAAACTAATTACATACAGTTCCGTACTGTACCTCAAGCCGACAAACCGCTGAAGCATAACCAAGTAACTTGTGCGTTCCTTATTACAAACCACTGTATTTAAGTACAATTTTTCATAGGTTTTATGGCACTGGTGGTTTGTAAGTACGAGATGTCTGTAAGTCAGATGTTCTAAACAGCCTGTACTTGGGTTTTGGCTCAACTAGTAAAAATATTTTATAGAAATAAAGTACAATTTTGATCTATACAAATATCTTGTGTCTTCTGCCAGTAGTAATAATGAAGTTATAATAAAATAGGGTGAAGTTTTTAATTTAGTCGTATGTCTTCATCGGCATTTTTTGTTGTACTAATTGTCTTGTATTAGACGGGCATTCATTGGGCTTGTGGGAAGCACACAGAACAGAATCACCATATACACATGATTTTAAAAAAGCCTTAAATGATTCTATACTTATTCCATGCGCTATTGTAATGGATGAAAGCTGTTGTGCTTTGAATCACATGGAATCGTTTTTCCGCAAAGGACGTGGATAATGCTGAGAATTCATGCATGGAGTGAAGCGTCACAGTAACAGAGATGGAGGAAATATGAGACATTACTCCTCCTTCAAAAATGCCCACCTCTGCTCTGAACTCCTCATGTGAAACGCACTGCATTGGTTTGCAAGTAAATGGTTATTACTCCTCTTATTCATAGATCATTTTTTAACCTTGGACTTCGCTTGCTTGGTCAATGTGTAATGGTTTCAATTATGCGATCCCCAGCAGTTCATAAACATGCACAGATTCAGTACCCTAGTTGCCAGAATCATTGTTTGGCTGGCTTTGGGGTAGCCAGATGCATGCTGGGAGTTAGCTGTTATCAGCAAAATCAGACGAGCCGAATCTGGAGCGTTCTTCCGAGCGGATCTGAGTGCCATCACTCCTCTGGAGGAAGTCTGGAAGGCTAACGGTGAGTTTGCAGACCAACTGGCCAACCGTGACTCACCTCATACCACCCACATCCATGTCATCGCCCGTTCTATCAGGAGCGGCTCCCATTATGCCAGTAATTGGATTGTCACGCCCCACCCTAGCTTGAGTTAAATACAGGATGCATGATGCAGCCAGCTTGCCGGAATAATTAAGTTCATTTCTGCCGTTTGTCATCTTAGATTAAATCTGGGCATTATACCATGCTTAAAATATGAAGCATACTTTAGTATAAATCTTGTGTTTGCTCCTATTTTCATCACCAAAAGAGGTCACATCTCTGCCCCCCCTCCCCCCCCAAGCCGCCACGTCATCCTGGCAATGGCTTTAACAGCCAATGACATCACTTTCAGGAAAGACAGGCAAAATGTCCCTTCCTCTCTCTGAACATTACCGCCCCCAAAGAATTATAGAGACCATAGTACTGACATTCAACTAATGAATTTCATCTCTTATCCTTCAGAGCATTTAGCTGGCAAACACTGTCCTGGTTTCCGTTATGAACTTCCAGAGATCTGTTGTTCTGCACTTACTTGTGCTTTTCTCTTTTCTGTTTTCATCCCTTTCAAGGAAATACTGCTGCATCTCAGCTCAACTACGTACGAGTTATGGGCGTAGTACCCAGCAAAGCGATCTGCTGCTCCTCTCTGGGGTTAGCCAAAGTGTGCCTCTGAAAGACAAAACACCCCTAAATTTACTTTTGATTCTTTATTTTATTCTACATTTAGATTCCTGCCCCTCCTCCATGAGTAATTTTGCAGGCCGAGCGCTGCCAGTCTTGCAAATCGGACAGTTTTTGGGGGGGGGAGTGTCGGTTTGCTCCAAAGATACCGAACTATGTGAACGGAATGAAGAGGAAAAATAAGAGTTTTCCCGTCTGAGGAATGTCATGAGCGCCACGCTAATCGCAGTGCACAAACAGTACGTGAAAAATTCCGACTACTTCTGAAAGGAGGGATACCTCGCACCAACCGACTGACATGATTTCGAGTAGCAGTGTTTTGGGGGTGGAGAACATTTTAATGGAAATAAACCACTGCGGGGCGCAGAACCCCGAATCACTGACAGGAAGAGCTAGAATGATTCTGGCTTTAACTGCGCATTTTCACATCGGTAACACAGTGACCCGGCTCCATCTGAAAAGAGGCCATTTTATTCATTTGCAGCAAATCTGAAAGAGCGGTTTACACTTCACACCCGTCAGCTCTGGTGCAGGATTTATGGATATGGAACTGCCCCTTTAACCCCCCACATGGATGTCATTTAGAAATCGCAAAACAGTGAGTACCCCCCCCACCTCCTAACCCACTCCCACTCTTAAACACCTCCCCCCTCCCACCAAATCTCTGGCACCCCTCTTATTTACCTCCATGGTGTTTTAATAAAAGATGATGCCAAAAAAAATTTGAGGAGAGAAAGAAAAAAAGGAAGAAGCCAGGCACCCAGAATGTGATTCCTTCAGTCTGAGCACAATGTTAGCAAGAGGCGGAGATGTTTATTGATAATGGCACACGGTGGTCATATTCAGGAGCACAACGCGGCGGGGGCCAAACACGGGTCGCAGGTACTTTGTTCTGAAAATGAATAGTGTCTTTCTTTTCGAGGTTCATTTCGAGGTTTCACTTCAAATCATACTCCAGTCCAATAACAGCTTACGCTGCGAGCTGGGAGCTGGGAAAATGACTTTTAAAAGAGCAGCACAGTCACATCTATCGATAACATTCTCGAGTAAGGTTGTTTTTTTGTGTGCTGTCCTCTGTGCACATTATATGGGCGCCTTATTCTAAAAAATTCTGGACTTTGCACTGCAAATCCTAAAATATACTTGGGTATTTCCACAAGCTCCGGACCGGCAAGAATTAGACCATTTCACACTGCACTCTCAAAAACCTGCAGGCTGAAATTGTAGCCGAATGAATCATACCCCTATAGAATCATACCCCATTGTCACAGTGTCTGTGCTGTCTCCCCACTATTCATAAATATTATTTTATTTAATTAGAACCAAAATAAATATGTTTATGTATTAGATCGCATGTGCATTTCATGAAGTTTCAGAGTGCGACCGGCTAAGAATTAGCATTCACCATTAATCGCCGTCAGCTCCTGCGACCCCGAGCAACGGAATTCCAGAAGCTCGCAGGCCCCTCCCATCGCCGATAGGCCCCCTGTACCCCTCTAAACGCCCCCACAGCCCAACACGTCACAGTGACTGCTGGGAAGTGGCCCCCACGCGCTCCCCAGCACAGCGACATGCAGGGAAACCACACTGCAGATTCATGGGCCTGACGGCTTCCCTGGGCTTCCCACACGCAAGGTTGATGGAATCAGGCCACGGCACTGGATGCCAGCGAACCGGCCGATATTCACGGGGTGGACAGAATTTAGAGGAAAGTCATATGGCTTATATGCACTATTACTATATAAAGATCTATTATTATCTGATACTGTGGCTTCCCACATTTCCGCTTGGCATGGTGCGGTCCGTCCCATTACCGTATTGGTAGGGCAGAATTCATGCAGATTCACTGTGGTCACCATGCATCATCTAGAAGAGGGATGCTTACCCCCCCCTCCATTTCAATGTGCCAAATGGTTTGTTCCAATAAATTCCATTTAAAAACGCTCTGTTATAATTAACATTTTAGGGAATACATAAACATAATAACACCGTTATGGCTCCCGCAAAACATCAGAAGCAGTCAAAATCTGATTTTTTACCACCTTTGTTTTATAATTATTTGCTCAAAAGAGTGTATATGATTTCTAGGGGAGTTCCAGGCAGAAAAACTTACCCAAACCGGGACAATATTTCAGCAGCCCAAAATCCAGAGGATGTTTTTCTGTAAAGTAAAACCTTACTTAGTACTTCACTTCAAGTGTAAGGCTTGGGGCTCTCATTTATGCCATTTTGCAGGTTGTTTGGAGGCCGTGCGATGCACATTTAAGCCGTTTGCAAAGCACCTCTGAGTGCGGACTGGCCTTACCATAGCATGACACTTGTCTAAATAACTACGATTTGCTTTAAATTCCTGTCTACCAGAGAGAAAGGATTTAATATGAAACCACATTCCTCCAAACAAGGTACAATAATTGTCAGTGTGTATAGCAATGATATTCAGTTCATTGTATTCAGAGTAATTCAGAATATAGCTTTTTCTGATGATTCCATATTTGGGACACATCAGCCCAGCTGCGATCATGTGGAACAAATATTTTACAGTGACTGACAAATGAATTGCATGTTTCTTCAAAGAGGTGCCAGATCAGATATTGTTGTAAAAATAGACATTGAGAAAGGAAACAATGCTTTCCATTCCTCAGCCTTATTTGGAGGGGAGCAGAAGGAAAAAGGCAGAAGTTATGCCCTTTGTTCTCCAGAAAATATGGTTGACCGAAGTCTTCTGACGCTTTTCCTGAGCACAAACACTTAACACGTATGCTTCCAGCATCCAGTCAATGGCAAACGTAGGCTGGAGACACAGCTACATCTGCTGGGCTAAGGCAAAGACCAGTCTCTCACACAGTGGTCTTGGGAGTGCCTCACTAGGATGGTAAAGTCTGCCACACCTATATGACAGACGAGTACAATTTTGTACAGCCCTTTATGACTCCTTAAATGCATGCTGCTAGGGTGGAGCATTAACTCCAACCACCTTGAAATGCCCAGCCACAGTAATAACGTATGATTTGCTACGTCAATTACTCTTACACGGGCACAGCAGGACATTCTCCTCCTAAGTACTACACGCTGTATGACCACTAGATGGCACCATTGTGGATTTTAATAAACACTTCCATTCTTTTACTGCATTGGTAAAGTCACCGTTGTTTGTCTGAGTGTAATATAAATTTTTTAGGCTGTGACTCCTACCACCAGCACTGCTCACTGTTGCTAAAACCAGGTGAAAACATCTTTAAGAGATAAAGAAAAAAGATATTACAAATGTAGGTGTAGCCCAACCTTGTGACATGTGCTGCCCATGATTTGACCCTGTTCAGGATTAGTGGTTATGGATAAAGATTAACCCAGGGTCACACAATGACTTAGCGAGTAGCACCAAAGCCTTTTACCTCCAGTCCCACATTTGGCTCAGCACACATGGCTGTATTATTTATTGTTGCGTAGGTTTCTCTAGATTCTGGATTGATGCCACTAAATCGCCCACAGGGCGAGAGTATTTGTCTACATGTGAGCGTGTATTAGATAAGTGGTAGGCCAATGCATCGTTTTACATGACTTTTTGGTAAATAAATTTCAATCTTTATGTATTTTTAACAAAGCCAATACGATTTCTAAGCATTATCGAGCCAACAGCTTTCTGAAATAACAAGTCACGTAAACTTATTATTAATTTTCAACTACACATCTGGGGTTAGGCTACTTTCTACCAAGAAACCAAAGCTTATCACTCAGTCCTATGGCCCTATATACAGATTCACATCTACCAATGGCAATTAAAGTCATTGTCATTGTCCTCCTTGGCAATGAAGTGTTTGTTGACATTCTCAGAGTCACACCGCCCTACAAGGAACATCGACACGTAATACAAAGAAACTCACTGCGGCAAAAGCTTCCAACCAGATAGACAATATCAGGCTACCGACTCAACACCAACAACTGTTTCCATAGAAATGCAATTATAATGATCAAAATATTGCGGCAAATTTAGTCAGGTGAAAGTGCAGCCATTAATCCATGTACAGCACACCCAGTAAGTTAAACATCCTTCATCTTGATTATGTTTTAGATTCTCTGCCAGCTAAATAAATTTAAATTTTAAACAATTTTTCTCCTATGTGCCATCTGACAGTCCGGCACTTCTCTAGGGTATGCCCAGCCTGAAGTCTGCTGCATAAAAGACAGAAGTAATAATCCACCCAGGCCTGTTGCGTGAATCTAACCCGGAATAAACCCAATTTGTTTAGCATACTGCATATTTTCACCTCAGTTTAAAATATGTACAACATGAGCAATCTATATCGATGGATCTGGGTGTCACAGGAACTCAGTTAGGAATTTAGCATCTCTGCCTGAAGTTGCAGACTTCTATTGCTTTTCAGTGGGTGTATGATTCATTCTGGTAAGCTCTAATAGGGCGAAATAAGTTCCTGTTCGGCGGGGAGATACTTTTTACTAAAGAGAAAAAAAAAACGCTCAGTAAAGGATTCTAGTCCTTGTCACAATGGTGGATGTGTTTGGAATTTTTCTCTGCATGTGCTCTGCTAGGATTGTGGGGGGGGGGGGGGGGCGGGGGGGATAGGGGGGAGAAATGGACTGGGGGGGGAGGGATTTGGCAGCCTGGTGCGTTGGGCCACAGGGG
>JAODKM010000038.1:9695473-9705880 GCA_026780845.1 Petrocephalus sullivani
GCCTAATCACAGGTCTAAAGCACAGAGTGTATGGACTATTTAAATTGAGCAGTGCAACGTTTTATATGTTCCTTTAACTATATTCGATTTTTGATAATGAACAGGTTGCTATGTCAAGTAAAAAAAGTGGAACAGAGCTCTGGAAGCGGAACAGATACCTACGAGATCAAATGCGGATATCGCGTTATTCACGCTCACGTGCTGTGTTGCTGATAAACAAGATATAGTTTCAGTTCTGTTGCTTTTATATGGAAATAAATACGATACACAAGACTTACATGATATTAGATTAAAAAATAAAACATTTTAGAAGAGAATGCAACATCACAGTTGTTTGAACAACTGCGTCCTCAGCCAGTCGTTTCCCATCGATTCCGCGCAGATTTGGCTCATCTCAAACGAGCCTTTTACTGTACAGTAGCTCGCGGTGATGTTCGCTGCCGCTTCAGTTCAGTGCGTTACATGACTGCCCCCTACTGATCATGTCTTTCCTGTGTCATTGCATTTTCTGTGTTCACGGGAAATACTGCGGTGTCACGCGAGATCACTTTCCTTCCCGCGCGCAATTTGAATGGCCAGATCTGTATATACAACAATCCCATGCCTCAGATCTAAGATAAAACATTAATCGGACAGCCTGGACAAACTTGATGCAGGTCAACCTACACTGGACACATGGAGCTGGATCCTTATGGAGCAAACTCAAGCCAGGCACCTCTCCTGGGGCACTAAAATGTCCCTGGGATCTGTGAGGCCCAGGCAATGTCACATTCCTCCCCATCCTCTCACCTTGGAGTGCGAACGGCTGAACTTTTTGATCTTGGTGACATCATCGGCAGAGAAGAGCGTCGCGGTCACCTCTTTGCTCAGCTGCTTCACATGGCAGGCGATCAGGATGGTCCTGGGGGACAGAACCAAAGCAGTCAAAAAAACTCTCCCTCTGTAAATACTTTGTCAGTGTTCCTCAAATCAGTCCCCGGGGACCTCCAGACGGTCCACATTTCTGTCCCCTCCCAACCACCAGGGACCTGGGAGGGAACAAAAAATGTGGACCGTCTAGGGGTCCTTGAGGACTGGCTTGAGAAACACTGTACTAAATAACCTTGCACTCAGTTAAGACGTTATGGGTGCTTCTACAGGGGGTCTTCTGGCAATAAGATGTGCAAACCCCAAGTACCACCCTACGCAGAAGTTTTACCTGAAGGTGCCAGAGGTGAAGCCACCTTTCTTGCCAGGCAAACAGCGGTAGGTCCCAATGACCTGGACACGATCTCCAGGCTTGGCGGCATCCACCAGGTCGTTGTCCAAGATTATGTCTACCGAGCGTGGCAGCTGGCCGGCGGGGGCCTTCTCAGGCATCTCCTGTACGGTGATTGTCTGGTGGTCCTTGTAGATGGAGAGGCCATACTCAGTCTCCAGGGGGTTGTTCTCCTCGTCCTGAAAGCACATCAAGCAGACTTTCATCAACATTTGAAATTAGTTGCTAGTGTCGAGCATGCAGATGCAACACGCATCGTTAAAACAATCCGCCACTCCCCATGCAAAACTACAGAGTTGAACACATCTTGAAAAATCTATAAAATGCCCCAACCCCTCCATTTATACTCACTTTCTGTTGGGAATCTACATTACATACATTTAGATGCTTTATGCAAGGTGGAAACTGGGATTTGAACCAGCAACCTAGCGAGCACAGGCAGGGAGTCCTAACCCACTGGGACACAGCTCCACAGCCACTTCCAGTGACAATGGGAGCACACACACACAAGTGATCCTGCCCCAGTTACTCTGGGTACCCTGACTCCAGGAATTCCAGGTAGCGAGTAGGCAGTGCAGCACAGACCTTTGTGGGGTAGATGGCGCTGGACGGGTATGCATCCAGAGATGTCATGTCTGTGTATTTACGCTCCATCGTCTTCTTCGTGGTGGGGCAGTAATGGACGCTGCGTACCACCTTGGGCCGCACCAATGAACCTGCACGACAACACGCCCACGTGTGATGCACTCACATGCAGCTCAGGGGTCTGTACCACAAAGCAGGGTTTCTTGCTGGGTCAGATAAGTTATTAGATTTAAGGTGGTCTGGGCTAAATGCAAGTGAACGAAGGTAAAAATCCATTTAAACCAGGGTACCTTAAATTCGACCAGTTACCAGGGTCAGTAAGGAACCCAGCTTTGTGATACAGACCCCCAGTTCTACACTTAATTAAAAGGTACCCCTGATTAAATGGACTTTATCGCCATTCAGTTATGTTAAAGGGGCAGAACGTAGGTGAACGGTGGTACCTGGCTGATGAGCCAGCAGCTGACCGATGGGCAGGAATGCCAAAGCAGGTTAACGCCTACCTGCATAATCAAAGTCCAGACTACCTTAAATCTGACAACTAATCTGGCTCAGCAAGAAATCCTGCTTTGTGATATAGGCTCCAGGACTCACATACCACAACAAGTACAATGCTGACCAAAAAGTATTAAGAGAGTACAGGTTCCCCCTTCCAGCATAAGCTCCGGCCCAGGCAGCTCCTCCCCAAAGCCCAAAAACACAGAGAGGAGCCTCACACTTGGTGACGATGCCCTCCACGCAGACCACGCTGCCCAGCAGACGGGCAGTCATCGTGCGAGGGGTGACGTGCTTGCTGCCGAAACTGCCCTCCAGGCCCACGAAGAACTCCTCATACTGCTTCGCGTAGGTGGCGTCCACAGAGGCCACCAGGTCCTTCAAGGCGTGCTGGAAGGCCAGGAGCTCCTCGAAGGAATTATTCATGAGCCTGAGAAGGAGAGGGGGCTAGTCAGTGGCCCGTTGGGGACCAGTCCCAGGTCCAAAGGCCCACCACACACAAAGCTGGCACTTGCCAAATCATACTTAAAATGTGCTAATAGGACAGATCTTGCACAAACACTGGCCGATTACACATGCATAGTATCCACACAGAATTAAGGACTTACTTATAAACGAATGTTACACATTAGAGCTCTGAGAGAGACAGAACGCTGCTGAATCTCCCTGCCCAGCACAAAGCGTCCCTACAGCTGGGCACAGGAGGCACCCCACGGCACGGTGACCCGCACCCAGCCCCCCGGCCCGCAAAGCGCACCCACCGAGCAGCGCGGCCCTCGTTCCGCCGCCGCAGGTCGTTGACGTTGACGATGAGCCGGTTCTTATTGTCGCCGATCATGTCGCGCACTTTGCCCTGATAGACGCCCTGGTCTTGCTGCGGAGGATAAGCGGGAGAAGCGGTCAGGTCCGGTCGGTCTGTGACCTGTCGGGGCGGCTCATACGAAGCTCCCAGCGTGCCGGCCGGCCACACAGAGCAGCCATGCAGGCCCCCGCACCGCGCACGCCGAGTCGCTCGGCTTTCTTACTCATCGCAGTGCTGGTTAGTTCTCGCCATTCATTACAACGGGATAAACAAACAGATTGGTGACTGCAGTCACACTACAACATTATGATACTTACAAATAGCGCGTCAATAACCAACCGTAGGGACGTAACAGGACGTCTGTCCGCAACTTAAACTATTAACTTACGTCGTCATCGAGAAAATCCAGATATTCTCTCTGCGCCTGGCGCATCTCCTGGTCTACGACTTCGGCGGCCATTCTGCAGTCGAGATTTTACTTAAGGGAGAACTAAAAAACAAAGAAAACTGTTTTTAGTTTATTTTACAGGCTCACGGCAAACTACCGTCCAGCTTATGCACGGGACAAAGACGTTTTCGCGCCACGGAGGGAGCCGGAACACGCTGCGCCGGCTCCTGATTGGTCCGCGCCAGTTCGCCGTATTTGCATTTTCGGCGCGCTTGAGGATATTGACCAATCGGCGAGCAGAGCCGCGCCTCCCTTTCTCCGCCTCCAGAAGAGTTCGCGCGAAAAGATCGGAAAATGGAGGCCCGCGGTAGGAGTGCTGGTCTGGGCATGCGTGACGTACGGCGTGACGGCAAACAGAACCGGGCAGCGCTCTGCCTATTCCCACGCTAAACATGCAGTGACAAGGGAAGCGTTCGTAGTCAACAGGGTTTTTGATTTTTGTTTGGGTTTTTAAGTTTTGATTTACCACCACTGGTGCGTGATCACTTAATTGGCACACAGTGGTGGTGGCAATGCCCCACTATGGCAGGCGTCCTTTATCTTTCTGCATGAAATGTGGCGACCCTAGGTGGGGGGTGCACCGGCGTTGGATAGTTTCTCTGGAAATTAACTCTTGTGCGGTACACGTCCGCCCCCAGTTCCTACACCCCTGGTAATAATCCAATAAAACATGCGGGGGTCCGAATTTGGGGGGCGACCTGATAGTTTTAAGACACCTGGTTTTGGCAATTAAGAGGTTCAGTCGACGTTCAACGATATCGGTTTTTAATAGAACTCAAATACAGTATCCAATAGATCTGGATAAACCGCAATAAAGTGAAAATTGGTCGTATAACTGTACGTTGTGGTGTTTAGGGACGCAGGTGAACGCTCATGGAAAAAAGAACAAGACAAGTATAAGTTATTAGGTAAGACTTATAATTACTTGAGGGCGCTCCATGACAGCTACATGACACCAGCAAGGAGTACTTCGAATCCCTATGTCAGCACTGATGGCAGCCACAGAAGTCGGAATAAACCTATATAAATGCCAATAACAATTAAGTTATGTCGGCTGTCACGATCAAGAGCTTATGTTGCCGTCATGTAGCAGGCATGGGACACCCTTAAGTAAAGCAGTTAAAGTGTTACCAGTTATTGTTACAATATGTTACTAGTAATATGACGTCAGCACGAATAGTAACAATATGCTGATTGACATGAATTAGAACGAGTAGGAAAAGCATCGGTATTATACATTTAAGGTACATACATTTATGGCATTTAGCTGACACCCTTATCCAGAGTGACTTACAGTACATTACAGGGATTACAATCTCCCTGGACATAATGCACGGTACTATAAGGCACTGCATTATAAGGCACAGTACTATAAGGCACTGCATTATAAGGCACTATTATAAGGCACTGTATTATAAGGCACGGTATTATAAGGCACTGCATTATAAGGCACGGTATTATAAGGCACTGCATTATAAGGCACTATTATAAGGCACGGTACTATAAGGCACTGCATTATAAGGCACGGTATTATAAGGCACTGCATTATAAGGCACGGTATTATAAGGCACTGTATTATAAGGCACGGTATTATAAGGCACTGTTTAGCAGCCTAACTCGATGTACAGAAGAAAGGGCAGCCGGATCACTAACGATGCACTTTATTTCGGTTCCTGCATGGTGTCATTGCGGCCGCCGAAGCAGACGTGGGAGGAATGGGAGGCGGATCGGGACAGGGCCAGGCTGGGTGGGGTGCGCGGCGCGGCGCGGGGCAGCGCGGCTCTCAGTCCCGGTGTCACACGTACCGGCCGGGGCGCTGCCAGCCGCAGCCCATCTCGCTTAGAGCACAGAGGGAACACACAGGTAACAATCCGGGACTCTAGTGGGCGCCTCTGCAAATCCGCGGCAAATATCCGCTCTCCGAACTTTCTAAAATCGTGCGTATGCCATTATTATTATTCATATGTTAAAGAATGCGGTATTGATATCATTACTAACGATTGTGCTTCCTGTACGTATATCATGCATTTTAGGTATCTTGGAATAAATCGTCATCAGTTAATTCTGTATAAACATACATACATTTAATCGGTAGATATACTATTTTATCTAACTTCCTAGGGACTGTCCTGCACTGTGAAATAAACTAATTTAATTTAAATCGAATTGTAATCCCTATACCAATTACGCTAACGGTATATGTATAAGAAACTGTGCCAAATCAGTGCAGTTAAAATAATTGACGAAATCCGACTGAACTATATTCAATTTATCTTTTAATTTCCCGAATGTTTATCCTGGCGAGGGTAGACCGGGGAGGCAGGGGGATATTGCAGGCAGTGCAGAGGGCTGGACAGGGGCACAACCTGGAACTGGTGCCAGTTATACACAGTTTAGTTACAGCCCTAATACAGCCTTCCCTGGGTATTTGAAAACCACACAGGAACATTCATATATGTTCTTTTATAATGGATGGGTAGTTTTACTAATCTTAGACATATTTGGGGTATGAGGCATAGTTTTAATGCTACAGCTATTTTTATCGCCTTTGTTCCAGCCACTGCTCTGGTTTGAGATACCTGACGTCAGACTGGTTTGACTTGCAGGGTGTGACACACACACCAGGAACGTGTTTGAGCAAGGTCACCCGAAAGCTTGCCGACTTGTTACCCAGGTACAGGCAGCGCGATCATCTTTTGTGTCGAGGATGCCCATTTTCCACCAGCAAATGCCTGAATTACTTGGTTTTTAGATTAGATTAACTTTGCTGTATTGACCTCAGGGGGATCTCAGCATGTCCAGCGCGGCGGTAGAGAGGATCAGCACCCTGTCGCTCAGCCTGCAGCAGCTCGGCTGCCTGCCCCGCGTTCTGGACGCCCTGCCCTCCCTCCCGTCCCCGAGGGGCACGGTGCGGGCGTCCGACGTGCCCGCGCTGTTCCGTGAGCCGTACATCCTGTCGGGCTACCGGCCCGCGGGCCAGGACTGGCACTGCTACCTGCTCAGCCTCTTCCAGTGGCACAACGAGTCGCTGAACGTGTGGAGCCACCTGCTGCCGGTGCTGCCGGTGCTGCTGCGCTGCTGGGTCTTCGCGGGCACTTGGGGCGCGGCGCTGCCAGACCCCGTCTCCTCGCCGCTGCTCCTCTACGTGCTTTCGGTCGTCTGCTACCTGCTGTTCAGCGCTACTGCCCACCTGCTGCAGTCGCGCTCCGAGCAGGCCCACTATGGCCTCTTCTTCCTGGACTATGTGGGCGTCAGCATGTACCAGTATGGCTCTGCCTTGGCACACTACTTCTACAGTTCGGAGCCGGCCTGGCGCCAGAGCGCCGTGGGCACAGCCTTCCTGCCCGCCGCTGCCTTCCTCGCGTGGCTGTCTTGCGCCTGTAGCTGCTACGCCAAGTTCCGTTACCGCCGTCCGTACCCCCTGCAGAGGAAAATCATCCAGCTGATCCCCAGTGGCCTGGCGTACCTGCTGGTCATCAGCCCCGTGGCTCACCGCCTGACCACTGGCTCCTGGAGCGAGCCGGCCCTGCCTTTCCACGCCCTCCAGGTGGTCTTCTTCTTTCTGGCCGCCTTCTTCTTCTCCTACCCCCTGCCCGAGAGCCTCTTCCCGGGCCGCTGCGACACCGTGGGCCATGGCCATCAGATCTTCCATGTCTTCCTGGTGCTGTGCACGCTCAGCCAGCAGGAGGCGCTGCTGGGGGACTTCGTCGCCCGCCGGGAGTCCGCGGTGCAGGTGCACGGCGAGAGCCGCCTACTTTTGGCCGCCGCCTCCTTCGGCGCGCTGGTGCTGTGCAGCACGGTGACTGCCGTGGTCATGTGCGCCCTGGTGCGGCGAGACCTGCAGAGGAGAAGGGAGTGAGCACCCGGAAAAAGGGGACATGCAAATTTCAGGTTAAACTGTTTACCGTCCAATTGTCATAATTTATGGGCTTAATTTATGGGCTTAAAACACCGATCAGTGTGTTTATTAATGTTGTTGTTATTATTGTTATTATATATTTGATTTGGGGACATCCCGGGCAGCTCAGCCAAAGTGCAGAGTGATGCCCCGAACAGCCGATACAGGCTTCAAAGAGCAGATGTGGCATAGATGTCACATGCAGGCCTCTCACAGACACAAAACCAAGGCCACGGGGGTCTTTGTGGGAGGCCCCCAATTACTGCCGGATCTTTCAATTCAGGGCTACCCCCAGTGAATTAGCCGGAAGAACGAGCCAAAGGCTAAGGCACTAAAGCTTTCACAGCTAGCTTCTTACTCAGATATGTGCCTTATCATAATGACCACTAGGAAGCGTAATGCAGGTATTTAAGGGGGAAATACTGAGGGTTACACGTCAGTGCACCTAGTGACATCAAGATATGCCAAGCAGAGATGGCTGGAGCTCACCATGGTGACACTTTCTGTCTTTAAGTACACTCTGCATCCTGTTCAGATCTACACTGGCTCTCTGGGGCGATAAGCTCTGTTTACTGTGTTTATCGCCTAACCGTTCCACCCTGACTCTGCCCACATTCCTTTCATTCTCTGCGTCATCCAATCACTTCATTCTTTGCTCGCTGAAATGCACTGGCATATAGTCTCTTAGGCTTTAATTTGAGGAGTCTGTGTGTAACTGGTGTGTTTTTTAAAACCGAGGGATAAATCAGCTGGCAGCAAAGCAAGAGTATTTCTGATGATTACAAATGTATTAATTGCAAATTAAAATTTTTAATAAAAAAATTTTAGTTGTATATTTGTTTTTAAATTGATTTCCCAGAAGGCAGTCTGAATAAAGGCAACATGGTATATTAGTGACATTAGTCTGTATTAAATCTTCCAATGTCTAAATGCTGCCGTATTCGGGCTGTGGGCAGGTGGCACTGTTACCTTGCTTGTTTCCTGCACTCCATGTCATTCATGTAGGCCGACTGGAATTTCTGAATGAGTGCGTGTGTGTGTGCGTGTGCGTGAGCACCCTGTGACGGACTGGCCCTGTGCTGGTGTTGAGATATGAAGAAATGGGCTTTCCTGCTGCATTTATGTGTGTCAGTTGGGTATTCGTACCTGTTGTGTCTTTAAATGTAACCAGAACATTCACAGTTGTTCACTGTATTCATGTTACCGAGAATGTAACGTTATTGACAAAAAATTGATGCAATTAAAAGTGCAATTAAATTAAAAATATTTGACTTGGCTTCCTGGGATATCATTATTATTATTATTATTATTAGCAGTAGTAGTAATAGTAGTAGTATTAACAATACGTTAAGTAAGCTTTCGGTGCCTTTACCTCGAACAAGGAGCAAATATTACCATTAGCCCAAAGCTATGTATTAACAAGAATACTGTTGTTCAGTAGGCCCTGAATGTAGATCAAGGCTAAGGATAATTAGGATAAGAATGTTTCATTGGCCGTACACGAAACAATTAATCAAGAAATATGCTAATTAAAAAGGCACCAATTTTGAATTTTACAGGGTATAAAACACAATTTGTTCATCTCCATACCAGCTTGTATCTTTCCATTGGGCTTGGCCATTAATTCCATTCCTCTGCGTACATTTCATTTTGATGTTGTGGTCCTCCACTTCGGAATGATGCCGGGATAAGGATCTGCCTTGTAAATTATGACACGCCGCTGTCCAATGTTCTCTTTGCCGATCACTTCTGGCCCGAGTGAAGAAGAGTGCTGCCTTTCAGTGGTCTTGGTGGCTTTCACTCCCTGCAAATGTGTGCTCCTCTAGCCCATATTATGGGCAATCAAAAACAACATTTATCATTTGGCATACATAGCTGATGTCCTTATATTTCATGATTGCTGGGACAATGCTGATCTGCTGGTCTACACTCACTGTGCCCTTAAAGGTTAAAGAGGGGGGCTCTCTACAATGTGCTATGCCACCTTCTCCACTTCTTCTGGGGACACAAAGTACAGTTCCAGAGGAGATGTTTTCAGTTTGAGGTGGTGGAACAGGGCTGCATCATCTGGTATATCTGTCCCATGATGCACTGGCTTGGAGCTACCCAATCCATCTGGTACGCCCTTACCACGGTTGGCCTCAAAGAAATGCCAGCAGGTCTTCTTATATGGCTCAACGGGCAGCACAGAGGCTTTTGCGTTTTGTTTATGCTGGGTGGCCGGTCCATCACTGAAACAATGTAGCTTAGTGACACTTGACTGCCGCTCCTTCATTCTGCTCAGAACCTCCTTGCTATGAGCCCAGATAGCTGGAGGACCATGATGACAGCTGGAAGTGATGGATCTGAAAGGGATTATAGACCGGCCTGCTTTTACAAAAAGCACCCCTGTGTGAACTGTAGCTCGCTGGTGGGTTCCACCAAAGCGTACAGCCTGCACCTCCAGTGCGTATTTATAATTCTAATTTTCACTAAAATCCACATGGATTAAAGCACCTGTTTCTTACAAGTTCTCCTTTATCTGCTGATAGACCCAATATTGCCATTTGATATTGAGCAGGTTAAGCCTGTCAGGGAGCTGTGTTGCCAGCTGCTCTTCTGAGGCCACTGCCTGCATCAACAGCACCCGCTGGTTTCAAGGCCCCACTGTGATACAGAAATATCATCAAGTGAAAAATGCTTGTTCGTTTGAAATGTTTTTACATGGCACTCTGGGCATTCAGAAAATGCACATGTTTTGTTCTTTGTATCACATGCTGTGGCATTTGGCATCTCGTCCAGATTTGTTTGTAACAGGCCTCGACTGTAAAGGCATCCCCTAAGTAACATCGGGGTTACGGACAGACAGTCCCCTAAGTAACATCGGGGTTACGGACAGACAGTCCCCTAAGTAACATCGGGGTTACGGACAGACAGTCCCC
>JAODKM010000038.1:9723578-9741994 GCA_026780845.1 Petrocephalus sullivani
TCCAAGCAACCGTACCCCGGGGGGGGGGGCCAGGGGGGGAAGGCCTATATGGGGGGGGGGGAGAGGGGTTTTTCGGGGGGGGGGGGGGGGGGGGGGGGGGGGGTTACTAGCTGGGATTAATCTTTTTTGATCCCCGCCTTCCCACAATGGCTACAGGAGCCCGATCTCCGTGGACATGGACAAAATGATGGCAGCCATGGTCCTCACCAGCCTGTCCTGTGGCCCCATCGTCCAGAGCCACCTGCAGCGGGACCCGGAACCTGGTAAGCGTGCGGTGCAGACGTGACCCAGCCGGGCTGCATCCTCGCGGCGGCCCGTGTCACGCGCTCCATGTTTCCCCATCAGGAGAAGGCTGCCACTCCTCCCCCGTCCACCGGGGGGCGCTCTGCGAGGCTGAGAGTGCCGGAGGAGAGCTGTCCGACAGCGGCAGCAGTGGCTACTGGAGCCTGGGCCGCGGGCAGGGCAGTCCCGCTCCGTCGCCATGTTCGGCCGAGACGGAAGCCGGCACCGCCCCTCCCGCCGAGGACGGCCTGGACCTGGACCTGGAGCAGGAGCTGTTTGGCGAGCCGGCGCCCCGGAAACGCAAGGTGTGGCAGGCCCGGGCTTGACAGGAAATGGGGGTGATGGAAGAGGGGTGTGGCAATGGGTAGGCGGGGCTTCAGCTGATTGGCTATGTTGCAAGCGCAGAACAGGACATAAGAGGAAGGTATCTAGAGGAAAAAACATGCACCCGTATTAGGCAGGAAAACGCCTGCTAACAGAACAGTGTAAAAATAAAAACAATTAATAAACAGCATGTCTGGGAGGCCCCCACAACTGGGATTTGTTTAAAATCATTGTGGAATTGAAGTTCAGAGAAAGAAAAAATGTTTAATTGTATTTAATCTTTGGCTTGACCCTGAGAGTTTTCCTTATTTAACCCTTATGTGACATGGTGACATAGCAATCGGCAGCTATTTAATGTGTTTTGCTCATTATGGATTAATGGTAAGTGATAGTAGTGGTCTGAAGTGTGATTTCTCTTGGTCTCCATGGCGCCCTCTGCTGCCCACCCTCAGAACTCCGCGAAGGCAGCCTACCGGTGTCTGTGGCCGAGCTGCTGCAAGGTGCTCTCCTCTGTCGTTGGGGCGAAGCGGCACATTCGCACCGTGCACCTAGGGTGAGTGGCCTTCTGGGAAATTTGTTGCGTCTTGGGACGGGACGAGGGATCAGTAATGGCTGGTTGTATATAGCTTATCACATTCACCAATTTAACTCATACCATACTAAACTTGAGTGACGTGAGGCCTGCGATAAAGGATCTCCATGCGTTAGTAATAGGCACCATTTTTGTGTTAGTTTCTGTTTGTTTTAGTGAGAGCAGAGATGACACTTAGTGGGTGGGGTTACCTTCGAGTTTAACCAATAGGAACCAATAAAATAAGCACATGACAAATGACCAAACCAATCAATCAAAGATGACACGCGCCCCCCCCATCGTTACTGTCACATCCATCCCGTCCTCTCGCAGCAGCGATTCGGAACGCTCCCGGAGAGAGGAGGACTTCTACTATACAGAGATCCGGGCCCAGCCCGACCCGTCAGCCCCGCTGGCCGGCGTCAGCGCTGCCTGTACCTCCTGGCCGTCCTGCTCGTCGCCAGCCAGCCCCACGCTGCCAGTGGTCCCCGAGCTCCCCGCTGTGCTGCCCGACCCACTTAGCCAGTCAGCGCCGGGCCGCTTCTGGCAGATCCACTCCAAACAGCGGTACCCGGTAGGTGTCACTCCTGGGAGTCTTACTTGCACAAACGTTCTGAGGGCAGGATGAAAAGTGATAGAGAGCCTATAAGATTTTGTCACTTGTTAGACCAACCAGTCAGATGTCTTGGTCCCACCTCCTCTAGTTGCTTGGTCCCACCTCCTCTACAATCTGATTGGTTCAGAAAGAGAACCAGTAATTTTTCGTTCTGTCCTCAGAACATGTTTGGGTAAGTAAAACTTCCCTGAGCATAGGTGTCCCCCAGTCCGGGGCTTAGGCTGAGTTATATCTCAAACGCCTACCTTGAGCGATGCAGGCGGAATTTTGAGAGCATTCAGAGGCTCAGTTTCCTCATATTTCTGTGTTCCTGGCTATCAGCTCTGAGGTTATTGTGACTGAGCCCGCTATCCCATAATCCTCCCCACCAGGCATATGCCCCTGTGCAGGAGACCACCGGCTCTACCAGAACCTCTTCCTGCTCCTGGGTTCCCTGCCTGTCTCCCACTGAGAGCAGAAAGGTTAGTGCTATAAACCTCAACGCTTTTGGGGCTGCATGTCCACCACCTTTTATAATATGAAATCATTGGAAAGAACAGTGTTTCGAAGGATGATCTCGACTGCAGTTAGTCATTGTATTAGCAAGCCTCTCTTCTCCTGGTTCAGAGAGGAGCTACTGCGTGTGGCCATTCGGCAGGCCGTAAGGGGTTTTTAGCAGCACTGCCATCTAGGGTTGATGAGAGAGTAAAACTTTTAAGAGCTGGATGCTCTTAAAAGTTTTAATTGCATTTTTTTTTCTTTTTTTTGGACTATGAAATTTTTTAATCTGCACTTAGAGTAAAAAAAGACGACAGGCACTTTCTGTTCTTTTTTTGTGTTTTTAAAAAAATTTTTTTTTTAGTACACATTGTCCAAGTAACAATTTAAAACCTGTTATGACCGCAAGTCATAACTCAGACGCCCTTTCCTTATTGACTCCCCCCCCAAACACAGGCCGCCCCATTCCGCTGCCGGTCCGTCAGTGTCAGCGAGCTGTGGCTGCAGCAGCACGGCGCCCCCAACGGGCCACATCACGCTGGCGCGCTCCCGCTGCGTGGACATGGCACCACCAGGTTTGTGCCGTGCCGTGTGTTACACTGTGGAGTCAGGACCCCAATACGGCAGGCTAGCTGTTCCGGATTCCGGTGCATCTATCCAGGCGTGGGGCCTGCTCTCACTCGTTTCCCCTGTGCCGCCATTTCCTGCTCCCCTGACCGGACTCGCTCTGTTGATTCTCTTCTTACCTCCTACTCCTATGGCCGTCTGACTGTCCTCTGACTGCCCCCTGCAGGAGGGTGCGGGGAGAGGCAAAGAAGTGCCGAAAAGTGTACGGCATTGAGCGGCGGGAGCAGTGGTGCACGGCCTGCCGCTGGAAAAAGGCCTGCCAGCGCTTCTTGGACTGACCTTGGTGGAGGAGAAGAGACGCCTTTGAGGCTCTGGGCGGCCCTTTTCTACCTTAGTCTGTTTCTCCTTCCGTCTTAAGGAGGTGCTCAGTGTGTAGTGCCCTCCCACTAGACTTCTCCGTCGGTGCTGTCCAGCTGCTCTCCCCAAGCTGTCACACCTCCCAACAGGCCAAGGACATCTCCTTCTTCATATTCAGCTTGGCTCCGCCTCCCAGGCTGCACCAGCCAATCGGAATTGGCTCATTGGCGCCTATCACCTTGGCAACCCCTTTTCCTGCATGTTCATATGTGAATGAATGAACAGAAGCAGCTTGAGTATGTGAAAGAGCGACCGAGAGCGTTTTAGACGTCTCGCTCCCTCGCCGTGAGGCAATTTATACTTTTGGTCGGTTCTGTTCCACTTGGACAAAAGCACACACACAACAGAGCCACATTATCCAGCCTCCTTTTTGCTTTTTCTCTCTGCTGGAACTTTTTTTTAACTTTACACTGCAGTTGTTTACGCCATTGTAAGCCATTTATAATCTCCAAACCCCCGGTGCAGTGGTTTCCAGCCAAGGAACGTGCTGTTTTTTTGCAGGAAGACTGTGGGTCCTCATAATTACTTTGCATTACGCAAAAATTCTGCAAAACTCAGTGAGGGAAAACGCACGATGACCAGCTTTTTATTTTAATCTTAATATGGCTTAATTTTACATTACGTGTAACTCCTTTGTGCTGTGCAAGGCTGCACTACTGGCAGCCAGGCCCTAGCAGGTGTGGTAGCAGTGGGTCACATTTCACGCGCTTTTATGTCAGTGTCTCTATGAAATCCTGCAGCTTCTGCTGCAGTCGTACGGACAGACGTCTTGCGTTTCCGTCTCCGACCAAACGCAGTATGGAGACCACAGCGTGACATTCAAACCAAGACCATGCCCCCTCCCGTCAGCTTGTAGCAATAGATGGATAAACCGTGGTTTATCGTTTAACGCCTGCCGCTGCACATGGTATATTGATTTATAGTTTTGTAATGTAATCCAAAGCTTGTTTTGTAATGTTACGTTTTATCCTGTCGCAGGACCTCAGTGTCTTTTCTCGTCCTTTTTTGTTTGATGTATGTCACCTTTTTTATTTGTTCATTTTCGACTTGTTCTAACAAGTGCCCCAGAATTACGGTTTCAGCAACATTCGCTTGGTTCCCTAAGTGCCCCTGGGATGTGTTTCGCTTGGTTGTAATGACTAAGCAATATAGTTGTTTGTTTATTAGTGTATTACATGGGTCTGTTTGTCATCATTGACTGAGGTGTTACAGTCAATCGATTTTTTTCTTTTTTTCTTTTTAAGAAATACAGCCCGTGTGAAATCGGACCTTTGTGCGATTTCATGTTTCACGTCCATGGACGACATCACAACTACATTTTTGTCAGTCTTTGTCTCCTTGATGGATGTGTCCCACATACCTGCCGAAATAAAAATACAAAAATAAACATCTTCGTAGCCACAATTTACGATGCGCCCCCCTGAGCTCTGGGCCATAAAAAACGAAACAGGTGATGCGTTTCTCATGTGCCGAAAACATGATGTACTGATACCCATGAGGCTTTTGCTGCTTCTGGACGTTATGCAGGTCAGAAAGTAACTAATGACTCCTGACAGAGTAGAGGCTTTTCTGCTGGAAAAATGGCACGAGGAACCTATAGCTTTCGTGTTAGCTCAACCGCTGTGTCTGTCCTAAGGCGTAAACAAAAACAGCCATCTAAAGATGCCTGGGGACGTAAAAGCCGAGTTCCTGTTGCAGGGATTACAGAGGATATTATACACAACTAAAAGATCGATTGGCGGGCTCCGTAAAGATCTCCCACGATAGCAGCGGGCTCCGTAAAGATCTCCCACGATAGCAGCGCACATAACATTGGCTGATGCCTCACAGCAGTCAAAGCACTTCAGGACACAAGCGCAATTTCTACATGACAAGCCACAAAAGAAATCTTAAACTAATTTATTAATACTTTATGTTCAGTCTTTTTTTTTTTTAAATATACATATTTAACAACAAATTAATTTTAAAGAGATTGTGTTTAAAACCAAATAGAAATGGGATTCACCAATACGCTACCCATGTACTCCATATGACTGGCAGCATGCTCTTATAAAAATATAGTAACACTGATGATTACCAAAAACATGGACGAGCAGAAATAGTTGACAGAGCATTGCTTGATATTTAAGGTCAGGGATCCCATATATTTGTGTGACTTCCAAACTAGGTTGCATGGTTTAAACAATCCTTCTCACATTAATTTATATGATATATATATAAAATAGTGTTTACGTATATATACGTGATCACTGTCATTTTTAACATACATAATCCAACCCTTTCATCATTTGTTCAGGTTGTAACTGCCACACTGAGACGAGTGAATCTAGAATTGATGTATTAACAAGCGCTTCCATTACGTTCAGTTGTCTTGCTGAATGTCTTCAGCATGAACACTAGAGGGCAGCATTGGCAACAGAAAAGGTTTCCTTTTCGCTAAGATTGTTCTATGTTAACAGTGAAACAAAGTCCCATGTATTCCTGACCTCACTATAAAAACGGAGCTAAATCATGCAAGCCATTTGTACGTGCATGGTTTTTCAAACAAATCTACAATTGTTAAACGTACATTCAATTCATAAATTCAATCAGTTCTTTCACAATGGTTTATGACAGACTCCTTATTTAACGGTAAATGTATACAGCAATGGTTTTCCCAGCTCTTTGCAACTTAAATGCTATCTTACCAAGGGCTTTTATCTGCATTTATTGGTATATTGCCAAGGATCACACAGTGGGAAAGAAGAACATTTACAAAAAATAAAATAAAATTACGACACATATACGCTTTTTGTTCCACATTGCTAGCTTAATCCTCACACACTGTGGGTGCAGTTAGGGGAGCTATGGCCATGACCATTGAGGCAGGTGGGGGTATGAGGAAAGGCATTATGGGATAGGAGCTAAGTCTCACTCTGGCCCGGTCCGCATGCCCAGGTACTGCCTGAGGAGCTCGCTAAAGCGTTTCTGGTTGTGCCACTTGCGGGCCGACTTGCGGATGCCGATGAAGCCGCCGTATCGCTTTTGCAGGGGCCTGCCGGGACCCATCAACTTCCTGTATCCATACTTCCCCTTCAGGAAGCCGCCAAATCGCTTGGACAAGCTGACGGCCGCCTCCTGCGACTTTCCGTCCTCCTCGCGGCTCCCTTCCTCCTCATCTGCGGCTCCATCCTCCTCCTCCTCCTCGGTCCCGAGCTGCCGAGGAAGGCGGGGGTCAAAGAGCTCAGCTGCGTCCCAGGGCGTCTCATCGAGGCCCAGGGCTCGTGCTGCATGGTGGAAGCGCTCCAGGGCTTCGGAGAACTCCCGGCCCCCACTCTCCTGGTGTGTAGGTATCAGGGTGGGCACTTCATCCATCCCCTTCTTTAGCACAGTGACCTCTATAGGCAAGGAGCGGTGCTGCAAGAGCTCCTCATACCTGTGGCACAAGTCCCAGGTAAGCCGGGGGGAGGCCGTCTCCTTGCACTCAACCAGACAAGCCTGCAGAGATCACAACACGGCAGAATGATGTTAGGAAGGTGAGCCAGACCCCGAGGAACAGTCAGGGAAAAGCATTTCAACTTTCATTTGACTACAGTTGCTATTATGTCTTTAATAGGTGGAACTTCAGACTCAGATTGGAATTCTTATAATCTGCTGCCATCTCAGCCGTGGGGGGGCAGCATGCATCTTTCTCTAATTGTGGATCTGTGCCAAAAGCACATAATGGGTAGCAGCCCGGTCGTCAATATACGCAAACCTCGTGACATCAACTCCTTTTCCAAATTAACAACTTAAAGGAGGTAAGAGGCATTTATTTCTGGAAACGACCGAGGGCCAGACAACAGCATGGCTGTCAGTTCTGGGCTCCTGTCTGAGCGCCTGTTTGAGGGAATGCACTTGGACTCAGTCGAGTGCAGCTCCATCGTTTCGATATCGCTACACAGCCACGGCCAACACTGAGGTCACATTATCAAAGCAGCTACAGGTACCAGAGCAGATTAAAGAGACCAGCTCATATTATAAACACGAAGGACAGTACTCAGCCTGGAAGATGGCACGTTCACCATGTTCCTGCCTCTGTTTTCTGAAACGATCTCCAGTTTTAAGAGATTCTGCCTGAGGAGTTTGTTACTGATGTGTCACTGATTGGAGTTTTAACAGGATCTCTCCGGGGTTATTGTTGTTGTGTCTGTATCTTAATTCAAAGGAGTATGGGCTGTTCTCAAGAACTGAGGAAGGAGGTGATGTGTAAAAGTGGTTTAAAGGAAGAAGAACACTTATGGTACAGTATATGGATTGTTGTGCTCAAATTCTGAACAATTAATGCAAGCTTTGGGTAACAATGTGTAAATCTGGCTGTTGATGACACCATTTTATAAATGCATTTTTGGTGTAGCCTGCTCTGAGTGACGGAGAATCATATCTGCTTAAACTTGCCAGGATTAATTAATTCTTGCACGACAGATATATCAATGCTTGGTGGGATATGGAGTATGGGTGGGGTTAGGGTTCATCCTGGGGTTCAGTGATTGACCTTGGCAGGCTAGCAGAATTGGACGCCCCAATGGGAAATTATGGAATGGTGTTGGTACTGAGCAGAGGATGAAACCAGTGTGGCTATGCAGAAGCAAATATATAAATTATGCAGATAGTTAGCCAATAGGGAGAGAACTCTCTATGAGAAGGAAAATGGCTGTAGGATGGCTGGGCTAGAAACTTAAAGACATTACACATATATGTATAATTGTTACAAAGTGAATAGCTTATATATTGTTTAGTTTGTTAGGTCAAGACACTCCATGGATCCCCATGATCTGGAATCAATCAAAAAGAAACAGAAGCAGCAATAAATCAGAAAAGGGAAAGCCGAGGTAGAAGAAAGACGTGAAAGGAGTAGAGTTAGAGCAAGGTCATGGATGAAACAAGCAACTAGTGTGTGAGATAGGGGGGGTTTCCTATGGAGAGTGCGCCTTCGCCTTGGCTGTCTCAAGTGTCTGTGCACCCTTGGCCAATAATAAAGGAACAAAGAGTTTAAGATTGCCTGGCTTGTATTCTTATCATTCTCATCAAAATCCCTCTGACATACCAGTGACTAGGAGATGCTGGAGACGTGGTGAAAGGCGGGTGTGCGCACGGGTGGGAGCGGGGACCTTTCATGAGGGTAATGCAGAGTGCCTCACCAGAGTGCTGAAGGCCTGCCTTTCGGGGAGGAAAGCCCTGCAGGAGAGGCAGTCCCTCTGGCAGTCGCAGTGTCCCGGCACGATGAGGCCCAGCAGCAGCAGCAGAGTCCAAAGGGGGGTCTCCATGGCGCGCAGGATGGCACAGAGAGGGGTACGTCCTTGGGATCTGTGTTTGGGGGACGGTGACAGATGAAAAGGAAGTGAGAAGCACATCGACTTTATCGCACATGCTTCCACATTTGCATTTTTTCACAGCATAACAAGAATGGTGCTCCCGAGGCAGGCTTCCTAACACCTGTCAGAAGACAAATACATGTTAGATATTCTGACTTTAATCTTCAAATTAACCATATCTTGGATGTAAGTGCAGAGCAACATGAAAGGCCTTTGTGGATTTTTAGGAGCCACCCCATGAGGGTTAGGTCAGCTCACACAGGGGTCCTACCAGGAGCGAGTTAGTCGCCCTCATCACTGCCTGGCACAAGCTAAACAAATCTCTCAGAAAAGTTCATGTCTTGTCACATATTGGCCATCCATTGAGTAGTGCCGGGGTGTCTTTTGCACTCTCCCCCAGGCCACCCCCCACCTGAGATCATGATTTACACGATTTACAGCGTGACATCTGTTTTGTATAAAGGAGCCTGATTTCAAACTTCATTAGCGAGGCTCATCGTCTGCCAAATTGATGTGAGAATTAGGGGCTGTGGTATAATGGGGAGGAATTGAAAATGGGAGGGGGGGGGGGCTCGGAGCTCGTCCAGCGCTGAGTCACAGCGCAGCGAGTTCGTCACGGAGCGGAGAGGAGCCAGAGAGACAAGGGGGGGCGGTGGGGTGGTGGGAGGAGGTGGGGAGGCACGACTAACGGCGGCCGATAGCTAATCTGCCGATCTGCCGTCATTCAGTCGGGCTGGAATCCATCATCTCTAAAAAGTGCCCAAGGATTCCTTCATTATCGGCGGAGTCCTGTGTTGTTCATTTGCTGGTGCTGTTTCGTGTTTTTTTTTAATGAGCTAAAGAAACATTATTGACTCAATTGCTAATTTGGTTTAATACCAATTCATATGAAAGACGAGCAGATCAACATGAGGTCGTATTGCTCACTGTACTGGATACGTGAGCAGAGGGCTGCCGGATCGATGGATGAGAGAAGGATGGATGGATGGATGGATGGATGTACATTTCTTATCGTTTATAAACATGCATGAGTGGATAGCAGCACTCGTGGCATTTTTACGAAACGTGACATGACCCAAGAGCATAGAAAACTCGCGGGTTACGGGTGATAATCTAATTTCTTAACATGTGCAAATATAACCAGCAGCCTTATTGAGAGGGTCATACGTCGTTATGAACCCCCCCCCCCCCCCCCCTTACAAGCAGCTCTTTTTCAGCCGCAGTGGGCTTATAGGCATGTGTCTAATCGTGACCATTTGGCTACACAAGGCTGTGACAAGTGGAACAAGCAATGGGACAGTGTTTGCCCAGTCCCAGGCGTGATCGTATTTAATATGGGGACTTCTGGGTGCTGTAAGGAGGTATCAGACAGCACTAACTACACAACTCATCCAAAACCCATCACAAGCGCTAATTGAACGTTTTCATTGTTTTGATATAAGCCGGCTCCTTATTGATACTAATATTTATGGATACTATTAAAAAGTTATCATACACTTGGTCACATCCCCCAGTATATACTCTATATACTTAGCCATAAGAGGAACAGGGAGACATTAAATTCTTCTGGTGACACAAAGAGTACTATTGATCATTTCTGCTTTCTTAAGTAAATTCATTTCACGCCACCGTCCTCCGTCCCATTTCCGAAATCACTTGCCTTCCGAAGTATCAGAACTTACAGAACAGACCATTAATATCCCGTTTTGTGGCATCCGAGAAAGGCACACATCAGCTAGACAGGAGGATAAAGCGTACCGGCGCCCCCCTCCTCGGCCCCGCGGGTGCTGCGGGAAATAGGAGCTGCACCCCATACAAATAACACGACCTGCCCTATAATATCGGCGTCCACGTGTGTCCCTGCTCTTTTTTCTTACTTTCTTTCAGGAGCGATCGCTTAAGTTGATCTCGGATGAGCTTTTAAACAAGCGGTGTTAAGCAACCTGCGATATTAATTTCATTTTGGGATTTTCATTTTGCCCTCTATACTGAACCCATGCACTGAGAAATGGACTGTATTACCCAGTCGTCTCCCTACAGACTTCGCAGTCAGTCGGGTTCCTCATCCGCACTGACTCCGAGGGTGATTTTGGCAGGAGCGCATCCCGGCGGTGCGGTATTAGCGATAAGCGATTACCGCTTAACGATGATTCAGCCGCCCACCGCGTCGCCCCCAGCCGCTCCCCGCATTAAAGCGGGCCCTCCATTTACTACTTTAAATATTACTCTTGTTCACAGAAACGACACGAATGCCTGTGAGTCAGACATGCAAGTGGTTCACTGACATTAATCAACCAATCAGCTCCAATGCGAGTTTCTTAATTTTGACTTCGCAATAACGGCCATAAATTGCGGCGAGCGGTTCACTTGTAATTACAAAAAGGAAAAAAATAAATCAGTATTGATTAGAAATACTACGGCTATACTGCTGCCGCTGCGAACATTGCAATTACTGCATAGAATATGGAGAAATAGGCTTCTGAGAATGACCCAGTGGAGTGTGAAATATCCGAGATGTTTGTGAAACAGCGAATTAAAATGTACAGTAGTTAGGGACTCCGCACGGAGAAACATTCAGACCCCCGACTGGGCCGCCTGTTCACGATCACGGTGCCGAATTGTTTATGGCGCTGCCACCCTAATCAGTCCCCGGAGAGACCCCGGTGGGTGTGTGCCCCATCTCCCTCCATTACGTCAGGACGGGCTCCTCTAACCCTATTCTCCAAGGGGGCAGGGCATGTCACAGCTAGTCGCAGGTGACCCGTCAGCTTGCTATGTCAACCTGCTATAGCCTATATCAAGGCTCTCTGGCTTTCAAAGCTGGACTTTAAAATATATGTGTAAGACTTTCAAATAAAGGCAAACCAACGCTGTTAGATACTATTTCTGACTGGCATGAATGTTGGCTCAGTTGTCCTGTAGCCTGGAATCTCCAGATAGAGCGTGTGGGTTCCTTGTGTGGGTGGGTGGGTTTCCATAGATCACTTTTAGGGATCAATATGTCCCCAAAGTATGGTAAAACCTGAAACTTCCTTACTTTTGGGGACTTTTTTTCAGGTCCCCATTTGGATAACCTCAAAATCTGTGACTGCAATAAAAAAGTAAAAATGCCAAAAGGTTGGTTTAGGTTGGTTACTTATGGTTAAGGTTAGGGCTGGGTTGGGGTTAAAGGTGTTGTGATTGGGATTAGGGTTTTTCCCATAGAAATGAATGGACGGTCCCCATTCAGATAGGTATGCAAGTCTGTGTGTGTGTGTGTGTGTGTGGAGTTTACATGTTCTTCTGCAGTATCTCTGGGTTAATCTGGCAACCCAAAGACTTGCAGTTAGGCGAACTGATGTATGTAAATTGCCCACAGCATGCGATCACGCGTGTCACGTGTTTGCCCTGCGAGGTCCCAGCTGTCTGCTGTCTTTGGAGGCTCCATGTTCACTAGACTGGGGAAAATGGCTGGATGTGAAGTGAGAATGTTATTTAAATGTTATATTCCCACTGGACAAAGTAAAGATGGCCATGAGAAACACTGCAGATGCAGCAATGTCTTTCTGCCCGACTTTATAATTAGCTGGAAGTAGCTGCAGTCGTCTACTTTTTATTTTAATTTGAATTTCCTTAATTTATTGAAATTCTTCTGAATGTTGACCCAAAAGGCTAGTACGAAGACATGATTGCGCTCGTTAGGACAGGATATCTGTTTTATATAGTATTATAGGCCATGGTTCATTGCCATCATTATGCTTTAAGGTTTTAGCTGCAGAGGTTAAGTTATAGTTAGTGGATCAGTTCAGTGCCAGGTTCCTTAATGGAGCTGAGTCAGGATCGGAGGATTATTTCAGACACTGCATGTATGATCCAGTGTGGTGGAAAAAAGCACTAAATTATACAGCTGTGATAAGGCAATTTAAAGTTTGGTTAAGTAATTAAGAGCTTTAAATAACCAAATTATGAAGGGGTAATTATAGCAGAGGTCCAGTTCGGTGGGTCTGGCAGCGCTCCTACTTCTGCTTTAATAGGTAATTTAAAAAAATTCCAGGCTCAGGTGTTTTTATGTATTGAGGCAATTAGATAAAAATGTAGGAGTTAACAAGGTCTGGGAGGATGTTCTGCTGAAGCTGGGCTTTTTAAACGAGATGACAGGCTCATCTGCGCTCTGTAATCCGCTGACCGTGGGCGGGGGGGGTGAAGCCGCACTCTGCAGAGGGCCGGCGAAGATGGCCAAGCCCCAGCCTCCTGGGAGACCTATTCCAGGCCTGCGGGGTCCGACAGGCCAGACCCCCAGGATGGAATGCCAAGTTGGCCAGCTTGGCATGGATCCTGTCACCAAAATGAGCACCGTGAGTTTGATGTGTAATGATGAAGTGATCAATCTGTGCCCAAGATTAAATATTTGTGGACTGTAGGCCCACTAATAATTATAAAATTCTGAAATCGGTTTGTCTAAATTGAGTGTAGTGCGTGGCCGACAGTGGGCTTCCCTTCCTTAATGACCCCTGCCTTGTGTGTCATGTGCTTCCTGGCATAACCCAGTACTGGATAAGCAGTTATTGAAGGTGGATGGAAAAATTGAGAACAGCATGCCGAGAGCTGATCTTTATCTCCCGTTCATGTCAACTAATCTGGAGTGAAAGCTGTGAGGTGGGCCATTAAAAACCTGTTCAGCTGGGTTGAAGCTCCTTAAACCTGCCGAGCAGGGTGACCATGGTAAGAGTTGCTGACCGATTCTCCCCTCGCGTCTACTGTGCGGCACTTGCCATTTGCTGGTTTGGGTGCATGACAACCTCACGCCTGTGAGTTGGCTACGAGTGCTAAAACACATACACCTCTGCAGCGTGTGGCCTGACATCTGCGGACGGTGCCCCTGCGCCCTCTCCGCATAACCCCTCATGTTGGTGCACGGCTGACATCCATCACGTCAATCGCATCCATATCGAATAATGGGAAAGAGGCACACGAGCCGTACCCAGAACCACTCGCTTTACCGTTAGCACTGCAGCAGGATGGAGCCACCATTACAGAGGTCACATGACATTCAGTCACATGACATTCAGTCACATGACGTCACCCAATCGGCCAAGAACATCTCAGCTGTAGATCACGAGTTTGCCTATAAGTGTCTCCATAGATCACCAGAAGCTCTTGATATACCACATTAGAATTAAATGTAATTAAATGAAATCCACTTTCTATCTAGATAGAATAAAAACTAGGCGGAATGTGACTGCATAATCAGTAAGAATATGAACGGCAAGCATGTATATGCTTTTCCAGTGACCCAGGGGACTGTCGGACTAAACGCACTGCCATTTGTATAGTATGGCGCCCCACCAAGAATTCGCCGCTAGTGTCTAAGGCCTGGTATGGTTCCTCCTCAGCCTGCTTCTGATTTCTCCCGACCAGCAGGCCACCTGTGCCGGCTCACAGGTGTGGGGGAGCCCTGGATGCTGGCCGCGGCATGCTGCGGATCAGTCCCGCCGCACTCACTCAAACCCTGCGTTTCACATAGTCCAGATTATCGAACTCCTACAGAGGCTTCGATTGCAATAATGGCTTCGATTAAATGACAAATTACATTCCACGCCGTAAATGAGCCAGGAGATGGAAAGCAGAGCATCATCTCAGCTGTAATGAGCGAACGGCAAAATGGGGGAATGTGCGGCCACTAACATCCAGCCGTCTTCCACGGCCGCTCATCTGGCACGCATTCCCAGTCATCCTGGAGCACATTCCAAGATGCCGGGCGACACCTGGACAGGATGCCAGCCTATGGCAGGGCACTCGCACAGTCACGGGCTGCCGGGGTCTCAGAGACGGAAATCCATTCGGAATCTATTCGGAACTGCGGCAGGAACGGGAAGCGACCGGAGGAGAGCTGCAGAGGCAGGAAGGGAACGTGAAAGAGCGGGGGCTTCCGTGCGGAGGGAGGAATTGGAAGCCCAGCTCCCAGTCGCACTCTGAGCTTTATCGTCCACACCACACACCATGTCTCTTGTGTGATAGCCGCATTAAGCCTTTTCTCTTTCCCTCTCTTTCTCCGGACATTCCTGTCATTGCTGCATGTATTCTGGACTTTTAAGTCAGTATGAAATGATGCCCCTGAGATATTCTCTAACCACTGTGATAAAGTTAAAAGGGATCCGAAATGCAGCCCCCCACTGTAACTGAAAGGGGGCGGAAGAAGCGTCTGGGATTAAAAAGACCCGGGGGGTAGGGGGGGGGGTCGTGGCCTTAATTAGCTTTAGCATAATCGAAGCGGTGCCCTCCTCCTGCTAAAGAGAGTGCCAGCCACCTGATGCTAATGGGCTGTGTCCGAAACGTGGGACCCCGGCGAGCGCCTGGCGCGCCGCACTCTGCCACGAGGCTGCTCTGTGGGAGAGCACCACGTCAGTGCCTAGGCGGTAGGCTGCGTCTTTGCGGGTCAGAGGCGTCCGCGGAGACTGCCGGTTCAGCGAGTCCCTCAGGTGACATCCAGCAGGTGTCTGATGGGGCCTTCACAACAACAAATAATGGGAACAGGAAAAGGAGCTTTTCCTGTGACGTGCCTGTGGAGCTAACAAGCACTTACTGCTTTTTACGCTAATACCTCTAAATAATAATGCATTTCCTAACTCTCCCAATGCAAACTTCACACTTGATTTTTGTTTTCAAGTTCAGAATAATAAAAAAAAACTTTAAAAATACGGAAGTTACTAATATAAACTAATAATAATATAATGAACCCTGCAAAAAGAATGCACACGAAAAATTAAAGAAAAAAGTCAACAACAAAACGTAATAAAGTGACAGGCAAAGCAAATATTTACATGAAATTTATCCCTCTTAAAAACGGCCACAGGTTGAAAGGAAAGCTGTAAATCACATTATACCGAATCAACCAGAATGAACACGAGGCAAACACGCCCCTGTCTCACCGGGGCGCACACCAAAGCCTTGCACGTCAGACGCACCCAGACACAGGCAGAGAGGAGCAAAGAGAGAGAGTGAAGCCTGGTCTCCTCTGGCTGGGGAGTGAGGAGGAGAGAGGAGATGCCAAGCAGCCCTACCTGCGAGCAGAGGTGGGAGGCGTCTTCTCCAAAGCAAAGAGTCTTCAGCTGGCGTGGTGACAGCGCTGTCCTACCCTCCTCCTTGGAAACAAAAACTAAGTGCTCGCAGTCATACGGCAGTGTCTTCTTATAGTCACACCCCCCCGCACTGCCTTAGCCCCACCCCCTTACCCCCAACCAACTCCCCCCTCGGCCAGCCACGTTACTACAACTCTCAGAGGGAGGGAGTGAACGAGCAGGGAGTGATGAAGTGGAAGGGGAGGGGAGGGCAGGCGTCTTACGCACAGCCGTGGATGTGACCACCGGTGACGTGCGAGCCCGTGCACCTTCCTGGAAGGAGCTAATGAGGCTGAACATCCACATCATGCAGATATTTATGTGCCACTGTATATATGAATGAGGTCCCTACTGCTCCAATGCACACGCACATCTGTCACCCCGACACGGGTGGGGGGCGCGAAGCACACTCCCTGTCTGAAGAGTCACATCTTACTGTTATGGTTAGATCACAAGGTCTTCGTCAAGTCTGGCATCATGCCGTAGATGTTAGTTAGACCCTTAAAAGCAAGGAATCTTCATTATTTGGGGGGAGGGGGGGTCAAAGAGGTCAGGCAGAAGAAGGAGATACAAAGAAAGGTAGAGTGTCAACATCATTAAATTGTCTGCTTTGAAATTCAGAATATAAGCTAAAATATATAATGTAAGCCATGAACTAAAATATATACCAAAATGTACTGTATATGGTCTATGTTCATGTGAGGATGAATAAAATGCTGCAATGAACATCAAATCATCACATTTTCAACAGGTGTATTCTGGAAAATTTGGACAGGTGTATCTTGGACATTTTGGACAGGTGCATCTTGGACATTTTGGACAGGTGCAGGGTGGCTGATGGCACACGTTATGCTTTATGTACACTGTATATGAGATCATGGAAAGATCTTGGAAATGCCACATGAATATAAACACAGCTGGGTGGTATTTAGTTAAATGGCAGTTAATAGTGTGTGTCAGATGTAAAGGGGGACTGGCAATCATAGCTGTGATATGCAACTCTGAAAGCAACGTGAATAAGCTAACAAGGAGGTCAACGACCGGGTGCCTGAACTGCAGGAGCATACATCAGAAAAACTGGAAATGTATTTATTTTACAGATGCTTTTACGCAAAGCTACAAACAATCGAGAAGGCTGGGTCAGCCTCTGGAGTAACTGGGGTTAAGGGGCCTCACTCAGGGGCCCAATGGTGACATCAGTCTGCCAGCCATGGGATTTGAACCAACAACCATTTACCATCTATTTTGCAGTCATTTTATTTTTATTGTTTGTATACCATTTAGATTTTTCTTTGTATCGCGTTTTTCCTATCAAGCACAATTGAGGAAGCAGGTGGAAAAGCATCTCAGTACACTGAAGTACAGTGAATGATTGTGTATGTGACAAATAAAGATTCGGTAACACTTTCTATGAACCCAGTATCCATAAAGCATTATAAACTCATTCATAAGCACTTATAAGGTATTCATAAAGCCTTATAATGATTGACATTAGACTACATAATCATTTATACATAGTCATGACTGTACACGTAAAGCGTTATAATGGTATTTTATAAGCCTTTACAGCTTAAAGTGTCACAAGGCATTATAAAGCTTCTTTTGCCTCTTGATAATGGCGATGTTGACATCAAAAGAAGCTTTATAATGCCTGTAAAGGCTTATAAAATAACATTATAATGAACCCCAGTATCCATAAAGACAGCCAGCAAACAGCCAGCAAACATTGGGACCGTAGCAGCACATGAGTGCCAGTGGCAGCCACTGACCAAAACTTTGTAAAGCTGACTGTAGACTAACGCATAATGTCAGACCTGATCATTTATTAGTCATTACTATAAACATTATAGTAAATATTAAAATATCCATTACACTGATCTAAACATTTCTCATTGGATGCTAACTGCCATCCACTGTAGCTCTATTTAGCCTGTATCATGAGCCTTCAATTATGTGACTATTAACCTGGTGAGCTGACGCATAGGAAGTGATGCTGACACAGATTATGTTTTAACAGTTCCCAACAGGTGCACCCTTTTCTGAAACACAGTCATTACAAAAATACAAATAAAATGGATGTTGTGACTTCTAATTCAAATTTCAGTGGGCAACGCAGATTTACACTACTGTTTTCCTCTACATTACATGTGCGACACAAACACACCAACGAGAGCCGGAATATTGCCACAGCAGGACTGCAAATCTATAAACTCCCTGTAGTTTCCTTTATTGTCGGAGTTTTCACTCTCATCGTGTCTCCGATATAATTTGCAGGGGCATTTATTGCACGGTTTAAAATACGAGACAGCAAAACATCACGCTAACGTTAAGTGCTGGACCTCACCGTGTCCCTTAAGCAGTTTGGGGACATTTTGGTTTACAAATAAATTACCAAACTATGCTACTGGAAACACATCTAACATGCTAGCTGATCTGAGACAACATCATCCGAGTGTGTATACAACTGGAATAAGGGAGGAACTGCTTCTGCAAGTTAGGGTATGTTCACACCTGTAGTTTGTTTGCTCTGATCCAAGTCAGTTCATGAGTCAGGGCATTTTCATACCTATGGTTCAGTTTCACTGGTCCGAATCAGTCGATCAGTTTGTAAACTTGTAGCGTTTTCCTCTCGGTTCTGTTTGCTTTCACACAGAGAAAGAATCCAATCGAAGCAACAATGCGCCTCTACAAACCATGTGGGAACGTTCATTCTGCTGATTGGTCAGATGTGT
>JAODKM010000038.1:9742094-9762681 GCA_026780845.1 Petrocephalus sullivani
GCCGAACTGAGCCAAACCAAAGTGAGCTGTACTGAACCGTGTCGTGCCGTACTATGCAGTGGAAAAGCGCCATTAGTCAGTCATGAGAGTAGAAACAGGAAGAAGATCCTGAGTTCTGAGGGTGGTTCCCGGAGCAGGGGGGTGTTCCCCCGATAGAGGGGGTTATTCAATAAAGCAGGGAGAAATTCCACAAAGCAGGATTTTTATATTAGCCAGATAACTTAAGCCAAATGTATGGATTATCCAATATAAATGTCACTTACCTCTCTTCCTATTGGATAGTTTTCCTGTTTGGCTTAAGTTATCCAGCTAACTAGAAAATCCTGTGAGGTGTTCCAAAAAGCACCAGTGTTAGCAGTGTCAAATATCTCATGTAATTTATTGAATAAATATACCATAAGAATACCCATCGTAAAGTTGAAATATCGTAAATACACAACATCGTAACCTGGGGAGCGTCTGTATTTATTTTCGCATATAAAGGGATCATGAATGAGTTCTTAGTCTGCCCACAACAAAAATAATTATGGGCTGTTTATCACTACCGAGATGCAGAGGGGGACTAACTTGACTGGGGGCTCTGGGCTAACATAGGTAGAGGGGTCCTTCAATGTGCCGTTTGAGCTGTTATTTTGAGAGGAAAGAGAAAGGAGACTAAATTAAAAACAGTAACATCAATAATATGCTAATGAAAGCATGGGTCGCCTTCAGTAAGGCTGACTGCGGAAGGTGGGGTAAGGGGAGCGGCCAGTTGGGGGGAGTGAGGTATCGCACCGATGGATCCATTGGTCAAATTTAACTGTTCCCTCTTTTACTAAGGTCTTGAATTTTTGCATTTAATTGTGTTTTTCCCACGTCCATTAACAATTTTTTTTTTACCATTCCATTCTAGCGAGATAGCATCAAAGACACAGGAGATGTCATTTTCGTCTTGTATCTCTACTTTGTGCTGGTTCTCTTGGAAATTAAATAACCAGTCTCAAAGTACAATAGTCCATTATAGCTGGGACAGGGGGGGCAAATTTGTCTGGTCTGAAAAAATTCTCTAAAAATGTAAATAGACTTGTGGATATAATTTAAATGATCACAAAATTTTTAATCCTTAAATGTGACTTAAATTCTGTCTTCATGGAGCCCCTGGTTTTTAGAGTCCCCAGGTGCCTCATTCAGGCCTCAAAAATTGCCTCAAAAATGTATACCTCACAATGTCAAATGGGATGCCATCTCGTGGAAGTAACTGGATCAGATAATTGTTCTCCGTGGTCATATAAAGAATGTTAGATTATTTTTCAGGACCACGTATGCATTCTTGTCAAATACTTCTCCGTCGTGATGTTTCCATAATGCATAATAATTTCCCTCTACACACTTCTAAAGAAATTCAAGAGAAGTTTCATAAACCTCAGGTTGAAGTCAAATGCCTTCCATGGAATCTCCACCAATTCCACCATCTCTATCCCTCAAAGCACTGGAGACTTTTCTTCTTGAAAAAATGTTCCCCACAATAACCCACTACACACAGTCCAGTCCCCAAAAGTAACAGTGTCAGGACCTTGCCGGTCTCTCCCCCACTTTGGGAATCCCGGAGTCAGCATTTCATGAAGCACTGAGAGTGTTTCCAAAGGCAACATCTGGTCCCACTACTACTTGATATTAATTAATTATTATTATTATTATTATTATTATTATTAAAGTTTTTGCACACACTGAGACTGTCTCCACTCGCATGTTACTCACTTAACGTTTACTAAAAATACACTCAAAATACATACTCTTTACATGTTATATTAGAAACTTGTTTTTTTTATTACTTATGTTTCATTAATAGCTGTTCACTCAACTTACCAGTGCTTAACAAGAATAAAAATTCAGCAGTTTACAAAATAAATGGGAAAAGTAGTAAAAACTTGTAGGGTGCAAAAACTTTTGACTGGTAGTGTACTTCCAGTTACTTTGTCCTTCCCCTGTGTGTGAGCAAATAATACATGTAATACACATACTCGGTGACCAATCGCAAACCACTTGATGCTCCAAACAGCGAATCATGGTTCTGCACCTGAATTCATACAGCACGCAGACAGGGTCAGTAAGTTCACTTACTGTTCAATTGAATGTTACAATGGTCAAGATGCCTGATCTCAGCGATTTTGAACATGGCGCGATAGTTATCACCAGAGCTTGGGGTTACGGCATGTCGGGAACGGCCGCCCTCCTGGGATTTTCACACACTCCAGTGTCTAAAGTTTACGGAGAATAGTGCAATGAGCAAAAGACATCCAGTCGTTAGCATTTCTATGGCGGAAAACAGCATGCTAATGAGAGGGGTTAGGGAACGGCCAGACTCGTTAAAGCTAACAGGAAGGCAACGGGTGCTAATTTAACAGCTCAGGAAGGCTTCTCTGAATACAGAACCAGTCTACACTTACCATGGGTCTGGAGATCAAAGGCCCTTCTGCACAGAAGCACATATGTACAGTATATCTAGCAAAAATGGCTGCCGACTGTGTCTCATATTTGATCACATTACATGCATGTGTTATGCATATAATCTATTGTCACTATTAGTAAGCTCTTTCACTTTACTCCTCCATTTCAGCCCAGGGGATTTTTATTGTCCTGGAGGGCAATGAAAACCACTCATGCTGACAAAGTCAGCAGGGCCAGCACCGCTGAGGTTTATGAGTGCCCGACAGTAATTAACTGCTAAGATTGAGCAAAGGTCATTAATTTTGGGTGCTTAATTAATTTAGCAAGGTAACATGCTTTCTCTAAAAGCGCATAAACACAAAATATTCCTCTGAATGGTAATGGCTGTTTCTAAAGTTCAAGAAGGGCAACAACCTTCTTAATCGAATTGTCTTAGCTATAATCTTCTCATTCCTCTCTAAAGCAACAAATTTTCGGAGCTGTCAGCTTCTGCTTACATTATGTGTCTTCATATGGAGGAATCCATCCTTTGCTGCACCACTTGTCCAGTACAGGGTCACATGGGGTCTCCATCCTCTGCTAGGCAGCTTTGAGAGCAAAGCAGGGATACATCCTGTATGGGATGTCAGTCCATTGCAGGGCACACACACACACACACACACACACACACTTGTATGTGTACTCCTGTCTTAGTGAGGACCATCCATTCATTTCTATGGGAAAAACCCTAATCCCAAACACGGCACCCGTAACCTCTACCCAGCCCTAACCTTAGCCATAAGTAACCAAACAAAGTGGAAGATTTCTGGCATTTTTACTTTTTTGATTGCATTCACAGGTTCTTTTATAAAATTGAGGTTATCCTAATGCCCCCCCACTCCCAACACACACACACACACACACTACACAGTTTTACAGCATGAAGAAACGTGACACAGGATCAATGTGCAAAATCCCGATGCAAACAGAGGATGGGACTCGAACCTCCCGACCTTAGAAGTATAAGAAGGCGCTAAGAAAATGCGCTACCATATTAAGAGCGGAAACGCTAAATGAATACATTCTATTTGGAACGTTGTCATATTTTGGAACCTACAACTTAAACACACATTTCCCAGACGAACTCCTAGTGTCACACAAACACTTAGAAACACTTGGAAAAATAAGAATAAAAGGCTGTTTGTTTCATGTAGGCATTTTTTTGTCGTCATGAAAATGTCGCAGACAAATTTTAAGCCTTTAAGCACAATGAATTTTGATATTTTTCTAACTTCAAGCTTTATTATTTTTCAGCCCTCCCTGTCATGCTTTTTTATTTTACATTTGAATACTTAGCTGGTGCTTTTATCCAAAGCTGCTTAGCGTTTTTAGTCCTGTATACAGCTGGGTGATTCACACGAGCTGTTTGGCTTAAGCTCCTGAAGTACAGCTGCAGAGGTCTTCTGGGGGGGGGGGGGGATGACAGACAGGTCCTAGGGACTCGTGGATAGGAGGGACTGGGAAGTTATTTAGGGAGGGGGGTTTTACCAAAGCAAAGTGAAAGCAACATGGTGTAATACAGGGCTGGCTGCCGTGAGATTTTCAATTTGACAAGTAGACAAGTTTGCGCACACATTTGCATGTATGTCAGAGTTTTTTTTTTTTTTTACCTTGTAACACTATTGTTTTATACCAGGGTTCCCCAAGTCTTTGTGATTTAATTCCATCAGCAATGTAAACAAACATAACGCTACAGCGGGATCATCCGTAAAATGTAGAGGCTAGGGGATAGCCCACTTCCTGGGGATGCTTGTTGGGCATTGTGTCAGTGCGTGGGAGGGGCGAGGTTGGAGGCAGGGTAATTGATACTTAAGATAAGATGAACTCTATGGATCCCAGCGGGATATATTCTAGAAATATTTCAAATGATAATTGCTTCTTTTCTATTATAATACAGTGTTTGATTTATTTCCCGTTTTTCAAATGTTTGATTTGATTATAAATAAAGACAGAAATATATGCTTAAAATTCCTCGAATGGGATTAAAACCCTAGGCTACACTTAGTCTGCTATATGGTCTAAGCATACACAGCAGACTGATCGGGGAGAGTTGCTTTACTGAGAAGTCGTCTCACATAATGTATTTCCTAATGTTAAACAATGTCATGTAAAAAAAATAAACATGCAAATATAGATTCACATTACTTGTGCAAGTAACAATTCATGTCACATGTGCAATACTGCATGATAAATATATCATTAATGTATTAGAAGTAACAGCAGCGTCTGATTTACCTGATGTCAGAAATATTAGGGTGTTTCGTGCGTTACAGAATCAGGATAGAACAATAAATAATAAACTACATTGCAATAAAAGCCTGGATGACACAAGTACAGAACTTTAATACAGACAACTAATAAAGAGTTAGCAACACACGGGACACAGTATAATATCGTAGTCTATACTGAGGATAAAGAAAGGTCTCATCGACACACTGCAATGTTACTGAAAGTAATTACGTACGGTGATTCATATTTTCGCATTAAGTCAAATGCAGCCTATTTAATCACCCACAATGCTGCGCTGACTTATAACTCAAGATCACTTTATTAATATTTCTTTATAAAAAATACCGTACTTCATTTATAGGTTAACAAAATAGGTTATTGTCAATATGGATACCATGATATTGTGACGTGTGGACTGATTTGGGTGTGGATGGGCGGAGACATGGGTAAATTGAATTGATTGTAGCAGGTGTGGGGGAATCGGGAGTATTCCGGAACAAGGTAGGATATAAAAGGACATGAGAAATAGGTGAGGAGAAGTCTTTTTTATTGTTTTGGGTATCTGCGGTTCGGCACTTGTGGGACGGGAGGGTGTCGTTCGCAGCTGTTAGGATTGCCGGCGACGAAGATAGCTAGATGAGGGGGATCAGGCACAAATGGCTGATGAGGAGTTGCAGCGAGTAATTGATTGTAAAAAACAGGGCCAGGGTGTATCAATGCTAGATGTAGACTTGCAAAGATGTATTCCTGTGTGGGACCAATTAGAAGTATGGGGAGCCAGATTGGTACACATTCCCCCAGCCTATTTGGATGCCACATCTCAGGTACAGGTAGTGTTGCCTCGGCCCATGGTGCCTCAAGTTTTAAAATGGCTACACAGTGTTTGTACAGGTGGTCACCTGGGGGTGCAAAAACTGCAGGGGAAGGTTAAAAATCATTATTGGCCGGGTTGGTTTAAAGATGTTAGGCAATGGGTGCAGGGGTGTGTTGAGTGTGGGTCTTGTAATACGCAAGGTAAGCCCCCTTGTGCACCTTTGCAGCCATCAATTGCATCCAGGCCCTTTGAGCGAGTGGCCTTGGATATTCTTTGTCCTTTCCCCCTGACATCAGGGATGAATCAGTATATACTGGTCATTGAGGATTTTTCCAAATGGACTGAAGCTTTTCCATTGCCTAATCAGGAAGCATGTACAGTGGCAAAGCTTTTCACTGAAGAGTGGGTGTGTCGGTTTGGAGTTCCACTAAGTCTTCATTCTGACCAAGGCCGTAATTTTGAGTCCATTTTATTTAAAGAATTGTGCAGTCTTTTGCATATGCTTAAATCTCTGACATCCCCTTACCATCCTCAATCTGATGGTTTAATTGAACGATTTAATCGTACTCTTTTGGATATACTGTCTTTTTGTGGGAGATAATCATTTAAACTGGGATACCCTCTTGCCTTACGTTATGTTAGCTTATCGTAGTAGTGTTCATGCTAGTACCTCCTTCACCCCGTATAAAGTATTGTTTGGACAAAAAATTGTCTTGCCTATTGATGTTATGTTGGGGGTAGGGCCACAGGGGACCTTTACCTCAATGGACAATTATGTGTCTAGATTGAGGGAAACATTGTCCACTGTACTGGAGGCAGTTAAAAAGCATCAGGCCAAGGCCTCTGAACGACAGAAAGTGGCATATGACTTCAGAGCCAATTTCCAATATTATTCTGAGGGTGAATTGGTTTGGGTGCAGGATAAGGATAAGAAGCGGGGGTGTGTCCCAAGTTGCAGAGGCGGTATAGAGGACCATTTAGGGTGGTGGATCGCGTGACAGATGTGCTGTATAGACTTATGCCAGAGGAGGGTGGCAAAGAGTGTGTTCATTTTAATCGATTTGAAGGCTTTTGTGTGTTCTTTGGCAGAGTCATCCAAACCAAAGACCTCCGGCCAGGGAAGAGGTTCTGATGGGATCAAACAGCCGGTTTGACAGCGTCAGTCCCAGGGCGCTCGAATTGATGTCAGTTGGATTCCCTATTGCTGTTCGGATCGAGTTGCTCCTGCGGAGCTGCCAGAACTATCAATGCAGCCGGCTGATTCAGGCCTACCTCGGGAGGATGCTTTGGAACCAGCTGTTCCAGCTGGGGATGTACCCGCCTCTCCGGCAACCGGTTCCCTGGAGGTTGCTATATCGGATCAGGGAGCCCAGGAGACCCAGGTTCCAGGACCATCCTCAATGGGGGAAGGACGTCCAATACGTCAACGGAGACCACCAATTTGGTCCCTTGATTATTGGTGATCACTGTAGTGACTCAGGGACAAGTCCTTTTTTCCATGAGGGGGGAGAGTGTGACATGTGGACTGATTTGGGTGTGGATGGGGGGAGACATGGGTAAATCGAATTGATTGTAGCAGGTGTGGGGGAATCGGGAGTATTCCGGAACAAGGTAGGATATAAAAGGACATGAGAAATAGGTGAGGAGAAGTCTCTTTTATTGTTTTGGATATCTGCGGTTCGGCACTTGTGGGACGGGAGGGTGTTGTTCGCAGTAGTTAGGAATGCTGGCAACGAAGATAGCTAGATGAGGGGGATCAGTTTGTTCCTGTGTTAGGAGAGGAGGTTTGCTGCCTCCTGTAGTGAGTTAGGGCTGGGCTGTTAGGAAAGTGGGGTGCCGAAATCAGGCTCGGTATATTGGGGCGAACTTGATTCTCGTTACTTTCTTGGAGCTTGTGCTCTCTTTGAATTGTAGGCTAGCGTCTTGAACTTGAACCCCATGGGGGGGTGTCGTCCGCTGGCGAGTTAAGTAACTTTTATGTGTGTGTGTGTGGGAGTGTTACGGGGGAGGGAGTAACTGCATCCCGTGATGGTGCTTCTCGTTGGTGTGTGTGTAGCCTTATAAAATGTGTGTGGGGATTGTGGTCTGCAGTGCCTCCTTAGAGGGTGTAAGCTTTAAATTTAACGTGTGATGTGATGAAGCCCATTGCCTGCAGGTATTATCTCTGCCCCTGTGATCTTTTACTTTTAAGTGCAGAAAGTGTCTATGAATTAATAAAGATTACTGATCCTTCTATATAAATCTTCGGTTGTGGTCATTACAAGCTCGGGTATTTGTTGCAGCTTTTGCTGCGTTAAAGAACCCACATTTATTACGATATATTAAAGTAGCCTTCTATACTTTCATAGTTATTTTTTAATTCCAATGATAACAAAAATAAATAACAACGGAAAAATAAATCCCCAAAACACGTTTTTTTTTATTAGACGCAGGGACAGGGCCAGTGGATAAACGGTTAAACGTGAGTGACCTCAATTAATGATATAATTGCACTGTGGCTTATCCAGAAGTCATAATTACCCTGCTAGCAAGAAACACATTAGTGACCCTGAGGAGGAGGACAGGAGTGAATCACAAATTTGTCATTGGTGTGTTTTTAATTTATGTAACGCGAGGCAGTGTGTAGAAAAAATTATATATATAATTATGAGATATTATGAGATTTAAAGACAAGTCTTAATTATAAGATCCAAAGATTAAGAATTAAAGTGAGGCCTTAATTAACAAAATATACCGAGTTTTAATGTGATTAGCTGTCATTAGACATGAAATTTAAAAAGGGAAAGTCACGCAAACACGCAGCCGCAGGACGGACCACCCACGAGCCGAATGGCGCACGTGCACCTCGCGAGACTGAGGTTGGGAAAATTCAAAAAGTGAGCGACGGGCCACGTGCGAGGCGAACGCGCGCAGACGGCCAATCAGAGGGCCGGACGCGCCGACGTCACAGCAGCGGGAAGTTGGAAGAAGGGAGCCGCGACGGATGTCGGGCGGCGCTCGTGCTTCTAGCCTTCGGTAAGTATGTCCGTGACTGTTTGTCCGCAGATGTCCGTAGCGTAACGCCGGTCTGCGGCTCTATGTGGGTAAGTACAGTTTTTATTTGCCACAAACCAATTCATTGGCGTTTTTTCTGTTGTAAAGTTTTGTTATCGCTACTTACTGCATAACAACAACAACAACAGCGCGGACGCGTTCGGCTACTAAAAATCCGCTTTCCGCGGTTACATTGTCCGGGCACCGTAGTGGGTACAGATTTAACAATGTAACAAGCTCGCTGGATGGCATTCGGGGTGCGAGGCGTTGGTTTGTAAGCTTACTAGCAGTCAGTGGCCAACAGAAGTACAATGGAAAGCTTTTCAAAGAAAGAAATGTTACTTAAGTCCGCTTTATTTTGTACCTGCGAAGTCAAATCTGTAGTTAGTATTACGTGTGGAGATAGTTCCTGTTTTTAATATGAAATCATACTTTTGAACATGCTTCTGTGAATTGAATGTCGTGTCTTTCTTGTCTGGCTGTTACACCACAATTTCAGGCAAGCGTCACCTCTGCGGGGAGCCTGTTTACACTGGAGTGCTGAATGAGGGTGGTCAGATGGAGAAGATCTACGTCTTGGAGCGGGAAGTGGGTCGGGGCAGCTATGGGGTGGTTTTTGAGGGCCGTGTGGCTGTGACGGGGCCGTGGGGCATCCGGGGAGACAGGGTTGCCATTAAGCGTCTCCCCTGCAGTAGCCCCGAGTGCATCGAGCTGTTCCTGCAGGAGCTCTGGGCCATGAGAGCCACAGCTAGGAGCCACCCCAATGTCATTGCCCTCCATTGCTGCCTCCGTCAGACTGGACCTAACTCCCTTCAACCCCTGGGGGCAGGAAAGCTACCGCTGGACCTAGTGGAGAGTGCCCTCAAGGGCAGCGTGGCGCGATCATCGCCGACCCACAATGGCACAGCCGTCAGGACGCGCGGGAAACCAGTGCCTCCCCAGCCTGCTGCTGTCAACAGTTCCGCCCTGTGGCTAGTCATGGAGTACTGTGACGGAGGTGATTTGAACCGATATCTGCTATCGAGGCCCCCGGACAACCAGAGGAACTACAGCGTGATCCAGCAGCTGAGCAGCGCTGTGGCGTTCCTGCACAAGCTCCAAATCGTGCACCGCGATTTGAAGCCCGACAATGTGCTGGTGCAGGACACCCCTGCTGGACCGCTTATCAAGGTGCTTGGACCCTGCCGCCTTTGAGAAATGTAGCAGTGTTCAGAGTTTGATAAACGACAGAAAGGAACGAGACACTGTAAGCCAGGAGGGGAGATGGTTTACGTTTGATTATTTATTTGGAAATGCTTTGTTGGATGCTAATGTGGGCAGTAGGTGTAGTGTGAAATTTACTGGAACATGCAGTCAAAATTACAAAAAGCAAGTGCGCTTATCACAGAGCACACATTCAGGGTGCAAATGAGTTTCTCTTAGCTGTGATCGGATTTGTTGATTAGTTAGGCGGCTGGTTCCGTATTGATTCATACGCTTCATTGCAGTTCTCTGTTCTGCGTTGTTTGCAGTTTCATAGTTTGAGTGGATGACTATTGGTATTGCGTTAATTAACTTATTCTTCATCATGCTTAAGGATGGTAGGAATTTTAAAGTGTTGGGTTGAGTGGTGGATTGTACTTTTCTTTAGTAGACGAGTTAATGGATCGTTGGATTTGGACAAATCTTAGGATATAGGTGCATGTTAGTGGCATCATAATTACCCTAATACAACGTTCATGTTGTATTTTCTGGCCAATGATTTGGAACTCTGTCTAGCAACACTTGGGCTCCTTGATGGCTATATGCTGTATCATCTGCCTCACTTAAGTCTCTTTCGACAAAATAATCTTCCGATAAATGTAAAAGTGAAGTGCTCCTTTTCTGTTCTGTCCTGGGGCAGGTTGCAGATTTTGGGCTCAGCAAGATGAGCGAAGGATTGGCCGAGGGGAGCCTGAACAGGAAGTGTTTCTCCTCCACCTGCGGCTCGGACTTCTACATGGCCCCGGAAGTGTGGGCTGGCCGTAGCTACACGGCCCAGGCAGACATCTTCTCACTGGGCGTGCTCTTCTGGGCTGTGTTGGAGAGGATCACCTTCCTGGAGGATGGCAGCACACAGGAGCAGCTGGGTGGGTGTCTGCTCTGCTAATGCTGAAAGGATTCTGAATAATGGGGACGGGTTAATGCTGCGATCCAGCTGCTGGGCTTGTCCTCTTATAACTGGTAATTTGATTACATATGACATATAGCGAATGTACATGGAAACTCTCATTCGTATACATTTTCTTCTGTATCCGCCAATCATTTCTGAGTGTCTCCACCCATTCCAACTGATTTGTGGCATTATTGCAGGTGCTATCAAAAGCACACAGCAACTCCTGTTTTGTGGCGCAGAGCCCCCATAGGGCGAGGGAATCCGAGAGCAATCCCATTTTCCTGTTCCGTTTAATTTCAGTCCATGCTCGTAGATTAGGTTTTTAGGGGTTTGGTCTGCCTGAGCGTGCATATTTAATGTGTGGTGCAGGAACGCAGAACCCGGCACTGGTTGTTTGGTAGGCTTCTGAAAAGCTGCTTGGTCTGCTCGCAGCTACACACTGCACCTTCCATTAAAAACGCAGCAGTGACAGCATTGAGTTTCCACGGGCCATTTGCTCTTTGATTGTGTGATGGAATGAGTCGGCGTAGCCGGCGGTATACATCCTGACGGACTTTTCGTGTCCCCGATGCAGGCGCCTACGCGTGCCGGGGTCGCTGGCTGGTGCCGCTAGGCGAGGCCCTAAGTGAGAACCCGGACCTGCAGCTGGCCATCCCTATGAGGGCCCGTCGGGCTCCTCCTCTGCCTGCCCCGCCGACGCCGCGACTTTGCACGCTGCTCCTGGACATGCTCGCCAGCGACCCGGCCTCCCGGCCCACAGCCTGCCAGCTGGAAGACAGGGTGCGCTCTGCCACAACCTGGCAGTGAGGGCCAAGGCCAGACTCATCTACACCCGAACATCCGATCCTTGGGAACCTGCAGACAGTCCACATTTTACCAGGAGCAGTAGGGAGCGAAAATGTGGAGCGGTTGTGGGTCCCCGAGGACCGGATTGGGAAAGACTGCTCGGGAGTGATGGCTGGAATGTTTCTTCTCGGGAATGCCATTGACTCCTTTGAGAGAAGGCTTGTGGAAGGTCGCACCAGGCTCTGCTCCTCTGCATCACACCAGCTGCGTCTTTCAGAATGGAAAATACCTAATTAACTTGTTCCTTTTAAGGCATTGCGTTCGTGGGATTTGTGTAAAGATGCATATTTATTAAAAAAAAAAAAAAATAGCTCTAAGCAACTTTCACTTTCGTTCCTCTCCAAAACCGTTCTTGCACTAAAGTCGAATCTTCCAGCTCCCTTACATTCACCAGCTCCTTTACATGTCTGAAGTTTATGCAGTCTGTGCTCATTTCTGTAGCTAATTTGATTTTCATATGATGCCTTTTGGAGGAAAAAGGAAATATTATAAATGCCTATAATCATGTTTTACTATTGGTAGTATTGTCAAAAGGAACCAGTTAAGGTGGTTTGGGTGTTTTGCCTAGGACACCTCCCGCATGTCTCCTTGGGGGGTGTTGTGGGCATGCCCAACCGGCAGGAGACCCTGGGGCAGACCCAAGACATGCCAAAGAGATCTTTCAGCTGGCTTAAGAACAGCTTGGTGTGCCCGTGGGGGAGCTGGAGGTCTGGGCATCCCTGTTCCAACTGCTGCTACTGTGATCCAGGTGAGTGGCAGAGGATGGATGGATGGGTGGGTAATTTCAGCATAGTCCTCTGTCTCTGAGGGAGATACACCTGAACCATGCTCACACCATCTTCCGACTGTCACCACAGTGCATGTAAAGTGATTTGTGTGGAATTTTAACTATTTCAGGTCCGGGTCTGCTTAAGGCTTACAGGACACAGCCATACCGAGGAATTGTTGCCATGGGATTTCTCTTTCTGACTTGCGTTTCTTCATCTTAGGGCTGCTATGTGGACAGACTAAATGAGCTGCATGTGTCCTTTTAAGAATCGGGCTCGATTGATTAGCTAGTTCTGATATACATAAGAATTCTAAGGAAAGGTCCAAGGTGCCATTCAGCGGGATCGTAATGCATTTCCCCGCAGTGCGTTTACAGGAATGGGAGGATGCCATTGTAGATTTACACTCAATTCTCAATGGAAAGACTGCAATGTGATATACAGAATGAGCTGTAAGTCAGGGGTCAGTGGTTCCCAATAAGATAAAGGTGGAGTGTGTGACCCTTTGGCCTTCCCCGCTGAATAATGCCCCCCGGTGCCACTTAGATTAAACGCGTCCGTGATATTTCTACCATAGAGAAACACGGCTTGCCCAGAGACTTACAGTCTCAGTCGTTGACACTGTGACCTCTCCCCTCTTCCACAAAGAGTTCGGTCAGGTTAATAGTAACAGCTGGGACAGAGGGGTGGGCAATGGTGTGGGCGGAGCTTAACTCAGCCAATCAGCAGCGATGCACTACTGTGTGGAGATGGGAGGCGATATAAAGAGGTGCAGAAGCGTGGCGACGACGATCGAAACGCCAGCGGTGCTTCCGCTGCAGTAAAATCCATGCATTATCTGATAAGCAAAGATACTTCTCAGCCATGGGTGTTTCCTAATTATGAGGCTTTGATTAAAAACCGTTACCACACAACCATTCCCCCAATAAAAAAAAGCCAGCTTCGTGATAATGATGCTATTATCTCATAGTAAAACTCCTACAGTTTATCTGACAGGAAAGCCAATTCTCTTCAAAGAAGGTAATTTGTAATTTATAGCGATTTGTGTTTTACCAAGCAATTCTGTCACCGGTGGAACAGGACTATCGCGCCTGAGATCAGCTGGAGCCGACAGTTCCTTTAATTCAGGGGTTTAACTGGTGACAACCGCGCCTCTTCTCAGACTCACCTGTGTGGGTCCGCAGCACCAGAGAAGGGACTAACCCCTGTGTGTTTTGGCACATTTTCCAGCTGCGCCGTGTGTATTCCCAATCCTTACGTCAGCAGTGGGATATCGGCACTGAAGGATTTAAGATGATGTGCTGCAGGAGGAGTGCTACAACCCAGGAACCTTGAAGTTTAGAAGTGGGCACCAGTGAGCGTACCGTGCAGAATCTGTGTTCTACTAGTCTGCTGTAGTGAACCGGCTGTGGGGTCCCTCCAGATGCTCGACAGCCTCACACAGAGCCTGGCTTTACAGAGGCACATTCATCCTCACCCGTCATTAGACCACCAGCAAGCCCATGGGGATAATGTGACATGGGCCACCACGTCGCAAGTCGTCGCTCAGGCGACGGCACCGGCGTGGGAGCCCATCGGGGGCCACGCTTTCAAGCCCCGTAACTCAGCCGCCTGGCAGCCCCAGATGGAAAAATAATTGTGTGGTGGGGAGACGGATAAATTAGCGAATCTTGCCGAGGTGGCTGGTATTGGGGTTCCTGGGGCGAGCGCCCCCCGCCCCCGACACGACATGCGACGGCTAATAGGGCAGTGGTGACTAACTGCTCGGGCTTGACAGAAGGATGAGGCCCAGGAGTGGCCTCGCGCTGGCAGCCACTCTCATTTAGAGACGCACACAGTAATAGCTGAGAGCTAAATTAATGGGAGGGGTGTTTATAAAAAAAAAAATCCACTTTCAGACAACAGAGCTATTTAGAAAATAACCTGCTTAAGGAAATGGGTTTAATCTCCATGCTAATGAGGAAATATTTGCAGCTGGCTCTTCAAAGTTTTACAACTGAACCAGTAACGATGGTTAGGGCTTGTGTCTGATGGATTGATTACTGGATTCGGGCTACAGTTATCAGTACCGGTGATACGGGCTAGGAGTTGCTGTAATAAATGTACACTAAGTCACTGACAGCACAAAATTAATAAGCTTTATTGAAATATAAATTATATATTTATGCCATTTAAATCCTTGGCTGTGGTGCTCTAAACGGAAGCAATTTCAGACCTGATCGGAACTAAATTTTGAAAATGACCCTGTACTATAACGCTGAGCACTGAGCAGCTCCTGACCTGGACGTCTGTCACATGACTGCCAGTGACCGTCTGATGTGATAGGAATAAGGTACCAAGATGCGGACCAGAATATCTGAAGACCTGCTTGTCTGTGAGGATTGGAGCCCAAAGTGACAGGAACATGGTTCGGTCTAGGCAATGCCAAGTGAATGGGGCCCTCGGCTGCTTAGTCAGGGCACTGGCTAGCGAATGGGGCCCTCGGCTGCTCAGTCAGGGCACTGGCTAGCGAATGGGGCCCTCGGGTGCTCAGTCAGGGCACTGGCTAGCGAATGGGGCCCTCGGGTGCTCAGTCAGGGCACTGGCTAGCGAATGGGGCCCAGGAAGTGGAACCAGGCTAACTGAGCCAGTCCGTACACGAGAGTCTTTGACTAGGCCAAGCACACTTGCCCTGGAAACAGTTTACAAACAGGCATCAGTGACAGTCTGTTCACCAACATAAAAGAAAAAATTATTTGATCACTTCCCAATACGTTTATATTCTGCAATAAAAACAGTTCAGTAAAGGGGTCTTGGGGGTATCCTGTACAAACTGGCCTCCCTGATAGGCCCTCTGTGGTCATGTGACCCGCCCTCAATCCAGGCGCTTCACCATATACGGCCCCTCCAGCTCGTAGCCCATCTTCCTGTAGTAGTTTCTGGTTCCCACGCCTAAAAGGCCAAAATTCATTTTCATGTAAAACGGGTTCTTGAATATCCTGATTGATTACCATCATTAGAAGAGATTATTCATGAGGAAAAGATGGGAGGTTTCTTGTTAACAAGCATTTTTTTTCATATGGGATACATACTGTCAGGTCTGCATTTCTGTTAATCCACCTTCATAAAAACCATCCAACCTTACAGCGGTGATTCACGGTGGGGGGTGGGGGGGTTAAATGTGCTTACCGGAGATGACGGCCAGCTTCACCGCCCCATGCTCCTCCCGTGCTATTCTCTCGGCTTCCTCCATCAGCAGCATCCCGAAGCCCTAGAGAAAGCGATCCACATGGTGATCAGAACCATGGCGTGGGGCCACTACCCAAGCCCACTGGCAAGGTAACCCTACAACATTTTGCCAGAGACCCGTGTACTGAGGGTCTCCCACCTGGTGCTGGAATTTGCTGGGGTCCCGGCTGCTGACGGGCACCACGCTGCCATATACGTGTAGCTCGCGCACGATGGACACGCCCCCTTTGAGCTCGGCCCGGAAGGATGCTGCCGAGCAGCGCCGTAGCCGCAGCAGGCCAATCAGGATGTCCTGCTCTGGGTCCTCATATGACAGGAAGGTCTCCCAGCCGCCATTGGCTACGTAGTCCCTGCGCACCAGCTCCACCTTGTGGGCCAAAAGTGAACTGCACTCAGGGGGCCAGCGACTGGCCCTACCTTGTACGCCATCTATAGACGTATTCAGGGTCTGCCCCACACCCCCAAGCCACCAGTTACCTGGTAAGGTCGCACTTTGTGATGGATCTCCTGGATGCCCACTTCTCTGGTCCTGACATCGCGGCACTGCAAAGAGAGGGAGTGGAGTTAAGGGGGGGGGGGCGCTATTGCCCGGATGGCGACCAGGCCTCGCCGATCCGGCCTCACCTCAGTGCCCATGTCCTTCATGCGGGCGAGGGCCAGCTCCCGCAGATTTCCATGCTCCACGCCAGAACTCACCAGCGGCATGGGGATGTCCCTGCGGAGAGACGGAGGCCAGGTGCCCAGAATGCCATTACGAAAACACAAATGGATGGGAGTAATGGCCAGCTGTGGGCGCCACTACGAGCCACACCTCTGCACGCGGTACACCCGCGTCCACGGTGGCACCAGAGCCAGGATCCGGGCCACCAGGTCCACCAGGGCGCTTGGCGAGTAGCTCTTGTAACGACCAGTCTTCCACAGCTCGTAGAGCCCCGTACCACGGATGACCAGGGTGGGGTACAGCTTCAGCCCGTCCGGGCGGAACGCAGGGTTCTCGAAGAACTCCTGCGGGGACGGCAGCGCCACAGTTACAGACCAGAACCCAATTCCTAGGTTTCCCACCTAGTCCTGGTAGAGGCCCAAAGTCCAAGCTACTGAGAATCGTCAAATAAACAGACTGCTCAGAAGTGTCCAGAAGGCAAATAGCTAACATAAAACGTAAGGTACGCGCACTGGGGGTACTAGGCAAAATCTGTGCCCTTAATTAACTTGCGAGACTCGTGCGGTATTAAAGAAGGTAATTCTAAAAGGGCTTTATTTCTTTGTATCTAAGCATATTTGCCCCCCACCACTCCGCTGACGCGGCTCCGGAGGCTGTGGCCGGTCCGATAAGCAAAGCAGGGCGCTCGCGCATCTTAATGGCTTTCCGTTATCGCGGTACTAGGGCTCCTCCGCAGAAGTGCTGGCCAGACGGGCCACAGCGAAACCAGGCCCTTGGGGAGGATGAGAGCCCCGGGGACAGCCTCAGCTTAATTATCACACAGTCCTGTGAATGGGAGCTCAGACCAGTGACGGATCATTACGGGATGAAGAGGAGTTCCTCATATGGGAAGGGGAGGGTGACTGGCTCCTGGCAGCAACGACTGCCTCATTAAACACACGGATCCATGACGGGAAAGCAGATGCACCCCAATGACAGGCGGACAGAATACAGGGCGGATTTTACCCTGATAAGAGGTAATAAACTGCATAAAATGCGCCCACTGAAAACAGAATTCCAGAAGGTTCCCCTCGCAGAACCACTGGGTAATACAGACCATAATAAGATAATGGCAGCAGGGCGACTGCGGCACACGCCCGCCTCCAAGCCTCGATAAGGACCCTGCGTCGAGATAACTGCGGGATTCATTAGCCGAGACGGGAGTGCCGCACTCGGCAGTAACAGGCAACAAAGCGGATCGCGCCTCTGCAGCTCCATCGACGCGCCTTTGTCACCAGCCTGTACAGCACCAGTACCCAGCAGTACCCAGCCGATACGGGGACGGTGTGGTGGGGGAGGGGCCATGACCAGGTATAGAGGAGGAGGGGCTGTAATCAGGTACAGAGGGGGAGGGGCCAGACCAAGGAATGAGGGGGAGGGGCCATGACCATGGAAAGAGCGGGAGGGAGGGGCTGTAATCAGGTCCAGAGGGGGAGGGGCCAGACCAAGGAAGGTGGGGAAGAGGCCAGAAACGAGGGGGGGGGTGCTCACAATGAACTGCTCCACATCCCGCTCCATGCCCACATTTGGGAGGTCTGGCATCATGTGGGCCACCACCTTAAAGCCGGCGTCCTTGGCCAGGTGGAAGGACTCGCAGACGGCCCGCACCGTGTGGCCCCTGCACACAGAGACGCATTCTCAGGACGTTTTTGCACACAGGTCGTTTCCCCCCAGAAGGCGGCTCTCCCCCCCCCACCCACCTGTTGGTGTCGCGCGCCACGTCCTCGTAGACGCTCTGCACGCCGACCTCCAGCCGCGTGCAGCCATACCCCAGCATGTCGCTCAGGTGCCTCTTCAGGCAGTAATCGGGTCGCGTTTCGATGGTGATACCTACGCACTTGGTGGCGCTGCGCTCCGAGTACCTGCGGAAGAGAGCCGGCCTTCTCAGGGGGGGGGGACAGGGACCCTGCGGGGGAAAGAGCCAGGCCCAACCCGAACCCATTACCTAAAGCATAGCGGGACGTTCTGCTCCAGAGAGGAGGCACCCATCAGCTTTTCCCACGAAAAATGCCATAAAGCCCCGCCCTCCAGTAACCGGAGACAGTCACTTTAGTATATATGTACGGGGCTTTGACGTAGAACCACACCCCCCTCCAATGTCCCGTATGCCCTACTTATGTGGCTACCGGGCACCCAAATCCGCCAGGACAGCACAAAGTTTCACTTTGAAACGCTTACGCCAAAAACAAAAACCCATGTCCGCATCAGCCCACCCCAAAATTACCCATCCATTCAGGGTCGCTGGGGGTCGGGAGCCTATCCTGAAGACTATGGGGACATGGCAGGGAACAACCCGGAATGGGGTGCCAACCCATCACAGGGCACACTCACACAGCATTAATACCTATGGGCAATTTGGTAACTCCAATCAGCCTCATCATGTTTTTGGACTGTGGGGTACCGGAGTACCCCACAACAACACAGGGAGAACACACAAACTCCACACACAAGGAGCCATGGTAGAGACTCAAACCCTAGTCCCAGAAGTGTGAGGCAACAGTGCTAACCACTGCACCGACATGCCACCCCGGGATTTACAAAGTTCCTAATTTATTTTCCAGTGTGGTCTAATCAAAAGCTCGCCGATTATAGGTAAAGACAGACTCGGAGCCAGAATCGGCCTTCGGTGCGGCCCCCCGATCCTTACGGCGATAAAGACGGGGTGTATAGCGTAGGAAGTCTCGCGGAAGCGGGTGAAGGGTGACAGACTGGCCTGGGTAGCGTTATTCCAGCAGGAAGGCGCACACCCAGAGAGACCGCGAACGAATCACGTCGGGGAATAAAGTACCCCGTTTTAAATACTGACACTGAACTTCCAGCCTTGTTTAGAGAGAAATTAAGCCTTTGAGACGTGAAACCAGCCGAGAGCGAATATCACTGAGACAGATTCCTAGCACAGACAGAGGTCTCTCACCCACCCAGAGAGCTGGGCAGAGACGGCCTGACCAAACAACCACAATCTTTCCAGCGCAGATAAGGCCCCACCGTTATATTGACCCTGTGGCTGCACCCAGCAGCGCAGGATTAGCGGGCGAAACAATCACCCTAATCACGTCATCTTAAAGCTGCCGAGAAGCGGAGCTATCTGAGAAATCTGGAAGCCGACACCTACACACGGCGTCCGTCCTTATCAGGTCACGATATAAATAAGCGAGCCCGTGACATCCATCTCGCTCTGCCAGACACACTTCCATACTGCCAGGCCAAAAGCCTACTGGTAGGTGGTCCGGTCCATGAAAGTGTTCTGATCGCTCCATGGAGGGTGGGCACTGCCTGACGCACAGACCAGCACAATCACTAGAGATGGCCAATAGCATAGGTTAGCATTTCGGTATTGGCCAATATTGGCGTCGGCCTGAAGGGTCATTCATGTCCGATATTCAAATCTGATCAATATTCATAGTTAGCGGCTCCAGATCTAAAGAGCTAGCTACTAAAATAATGGACCTGATCACATCAGAAGATCTGGCCCTCCATAGTGGAGGAGGGATTCTGTCAGCCCAATCATCAACTCCCGCCCCCCCCACCGGGCACCGGGGGGGGATTTGGAGAGTTGAAGATATGGGAGAAATTCCATCCCAAATTGCTTCTTAATAGGACACAGCGTTTTATATCACAATACCAAACAATCTTGTCCAATACAGTGCAGGTGGCATCCATAATGGCTGGCCGACCTGCAGGGTGGCAGGGGGACTGGTGTGGCGTGACTGTGGGCCATCCAATACAGGCCATGCCTCGTATTCCTGGCTCTTGGAAGGGAGGCATTTTTAATTGGTCGGACAAAAGGGGCAGAAACTCAGGCTCCCCCAAAAGCCAAGCCCCCCCACACCCCCCCCTCACGTTCTGAAATCAATATTACCGCTGTTCCACCAATCAATCTTTCATTTTCCATAGAATAGAAAAAATATGTGACGTCATTCTGGTAATCAGCACCGGCAAGTTTCGCCAGCAGCACCGTCTGACTCTGCCACCCCCCGGCCACCCCCCGAGGATAGGAATCATCAGTGCCGGTCAAAATTTCCACATGGATATATCACCATGCATCATACCACCATTTCCAACAAGGGGGCACCTTATTCCAAACAATCACTGCCCTCCCCTGCTAACATCTCTATTCTCCGGGATACATTTGAACATTTATGCACCTCCACCTGAGACAGACTTTAGCGGCCCACAGCAAACGGAAACCCTTCCCTTTCCGTCTGTGTGGGTGTGAGTGGTCAGAGAGCCAGGGCCACTGGCCTGGAAATCAAGGCAGGCTCTATCTAGCAGGAGAACCTCAAATCCTTGTTCTGCTGATAAGATAAAACCCAGCAAATGATCATACGGTACAAAGGAAACGGATGATCGAGGACACTGACACCGGGGGG
>JAODKM010000038.1:9764909-9782544 GCA_026780845.1 Petrocephalus sullivani
CTTGGCACAGAACAGGGCGAGCAGGGGCAGAGCCTTAGCACAGAACAGGGCGAGCAGGGGCAGAGCCTTGGCACAGAGCAGGGCGAGCAGGGGCAGAGCCTTGGCACAGAGCAAGGCGAGCAGGGGCAGAGCCTTGGCACAGAGCAAGGCGAGGACGGGCAGAGCCTTGACACAAGAGCAGGGCGAGGACGGGCAGAGCCTTAGCACAGAGCAGGGCGAGGACGGGCAGAGCCTTAGCACAGAGCAGGGCGAGGACGGGTAGAGCCTTAGCACAGAGCAGAGCGAGGACGTGCAGAGCCTTAGCACACAGGTCTGATTTTTCAATACATAACATAAGGTATCAGAGCAGACATCTGCTGGACCAACCTGCTCCACGCGGTGGCGAGTCTGCAGGTAGGGGTCGTATCGTGCCCGGATGGCCCTCATCGAGGTGGGCTGTGAGGGACAGCGACATGTGTGTTCAAGTAAAATAAAGACCTTTACATATACATAGAAAATCATTAAATATACATAAGACTCCAACAAAATTCATGGAAATCTCATAAGTCAAATTTCCCAAACCACTAGAGCTTTAAATGTAAATCCAGTCTCTCATTCATAGAAAATTAACAGAGCTGGAATACAGGTGTGTAAACGCAGATAAGGAAGTACGTTTACCTCATAGCCGGTGTAGGACTGTGTGGAATACTCAAAGTCAGAGTCAGGACCACCAGGACAGTAGCTGTATGAGAAGGAGCATCTCAGAGTAACTAACTGCAAAGTGACCTCTACAATAATCTATATACACCAACGTGAAACATCAGACATACAAGGCACTTTCCCAACAAAGTTCAGGAACCACAGTCTTGGTTCAGAGTTCATGGGCCATCTCGACTAGGAACTTTTGTAGCTCCTGGCCAATTATGTGCCATGTTCCCACCATGCAAGAGGAACCGTGACCCTTAGCACAGAGCACTGAAGATGCGAAAATCGTGATGGTTACACGGAATTCCATACATACTACTAGTTCGGGAAAAAAGTTCCTGTGTTGGGAAAGTGCCTATAATGAAAATATGTGCTCATAATATGTGTAAATTAGAGAACATAAAACACAAACAAGTTTCACTAATTAACTTAAGTTAGCTGGATAAAAGTTAACTATTTGTTAAGCACCAATACCAAGTTCTCTACTTTTAACTCATTCCTGTTGGCAAGGACTCTCCCCCCCCCCTCCACATCCATGTGACCCGAGTCAGCGATGGTCTCTACTCACACACAGATGTTTCCCGTGAAGCTGATGTGAGGGCACCGATGGGGTTTGCACATCACGGCAACCACTGCAATCTGCACCAGGAAAAACAGATTGACCAGGTTAGGGCGGTGGGCCACCCGTCGTCATGGTGACAGAACGTGAAGAGGGGGAGGGGCCTGGTCGCACGAACCCCACTGGCGGTGCGGATGGGTTTGGCCTTCAGCTTGGGCAGCAAGGTGCGGCGGTATTGTGGCGGGACAGCCGCTATTATGTCTACCAGGCGGGGCTGCACGGACAGGCCGTACTTTGCCGACGTCTTCGTCTTCACTCTGGGGAAGATGGGGCCATGAACACAAAACCCCAAGATCGCAAAGAGTCAGCCGTACAGGATTATTATGAAGTATTATGTTTAGGTTTGCAGCGGCCCAAACCTGGCCCAGCCAAAAGCTAATTACACCCAAATAAGGCTGTGCAATTAAACGGATTCCTACTTCCAATGCGGCTCCAAACGATCACAAAAACAACGTAATCCATCAAAAACAATTATTAAAATAATTTTGCCGCATTATGCTCTGCAAGTATGCGCTTATTTTGTCTTGTGTTCTGAATGACGCGTGCAGGCGCACTTCCGAAAGGTAAACTCATGTGGGTACTCTGGTGGTGGTGTTTTAAAAAGTCAGTGCGAGCAAAGACGGCAGAAGGAGGAGAGGAGCAGCAATAAGTAAGTAAGAAAAGTAAAGTAAGCTCACTGGTGCGGGAACACTTTGGATTTGAAGACACGGACATGGATGAAAGACATTATGCGCAAGCTTTGCTACTCGGTGCTGTCTGCGCCATTCAGCAACACGGGGAATCTCTCTAACCACTTAAAATTAAAAAATTTACGACCAGCTAATACAGAAACAGAGAAGGCAAAGCAGCAAACCCGCATCAACGTCCTTCCCAACACAGACGCACTCTGTAGTGCAGCTTATTTATTTTGTGATATTTTGTATTTTTTTTTATCTATTTTTTTCAATAGATTGTGGAACTGCACTACATTTCTGATTTTATTTACTTGTCGTTACTATTTTATATAGTATTTGAAAATTACAACATGAAGGCATCAGTGAAAGTTTTTTTGGTATGCTTTAATTTTGCTCTCGTGATTTGTGTGTGTTCTAGCTGTACAGCACTTTGGTTGGCCTTGTTGTTACTGTTAAAGTGCTTTATAAATAAAATGGTATGGTATGTTTGCTTCTTTATGTGCAGTAAATGCAATGTGTTTCCAGACTCAATGAGCAATGTGAGTAATCGTGTCAAATAATCGTGATTTCTATATTGGCCAAAATAATCGTGATTATGAACCCCCCCCCATAATCGAGCAGCCCTACACCCAAACAATTCCTCCTATGACCCACCCAAATCTCAGAACTGGCCTCAATCTCAGTTAATTGGGCTACCAATCAAAAAGAGACAGTGTGAAATTAATTAAAGTAGACCTATAAGATTGTATCAGGAAATCCTTTTTCACTTTACTATCATTTATTTGTAAGATCCAAAAGAGGTGTAAGATATCAGTTCCAGAGGAAGCATAAAGTGGAAAGCTCGTTCTTTCCTTCATATGGCAGTGTCTGTAGATACTGACTTGTTGAGGTTGATATCCTTGCCTTCTTCATGAGCCTCCACCAGCTGCTTGATGACATCTGCTATGGTCATCATCATCAGCTCCGCTCGACTGAGGTCACCTGATGAGAATAAGAGGCATCGAGAGCCCCCCCAACTTTCATGATCACTGCAGATAACATTCATCCTTGTTCAACAAGAACAGTCACGTACGGGCTTTTGATTACAAGCAAAGATGTGTTTGACAGACAAAACGTTTTCAATGCATCTATCAATAGCAGCAATTACTGTCCGCGATCACACCCATACAGTAGGTTAAACATTCCTCACTGCTTTCTTATGCTGATTTAACATATACAGTCTAGTAAAGTAGCTAATTATATTGGAAAAACTGAGTTTAACTACCCTAACTACTAAACATTATAATACTTTTTCTACTTCTTCCACTGAAGATGGGTCACACAGCCTACCACAATCACGCTAGAAAACATTTCATTCAGCAGACGTTATAAGTTAGGGCACAAACAGTGTTAAAGTGTTAAACTAAAACAGGCAACATTTAAAGATGTTAGAGTAACTTATAACAATCCGCTAAAACGATCCACAACACCAAAACACCGATTACCAAACAGGCCAATAAACTTGACAGCTAACTTTACTACTTACTCTTCTTCTTCGGTTTTCCCATTTCGATACGGTTGTATAAGTAAACAACTCAAAATATAAGATTACGATGAAGAATCAATACATAGTAAACACCACGGAACCAAACACGCTTTCAGCCGTAAACTGATACAAACTGTCGAAATGATCTGACACTCGGCAGTGCGTTTAATATATTGTTCCGATGGGAAGCAAACGTCTTTTAAAAGGTTCCGTGATGCGTTCGCTTAGCCCTAGTCCTATACAAGACTGCTATTATTTATTGCTGTATATCAATACAAAACGTATAAAGAATTAATACGGATTTAGCACTAAATGTGCAATATAATGGAATAATAAGTTAATAGGATTCCAGATGTTGATTTTGTTTTGAAGTTACAATCTAGTTACAAGTTAAAGTTAAAACGAAGCATTCATCAGGAAGAAGTATCCAAATTACTTTGTTTTGATTGTAAGCAAGATTATTCCGTTTTATTGCAGCCTCTCATTAAAATAACATTTTCATAAATAGGTATACGTGTTGTAGTAGCGTTGCTTTTCTAAACATTTAAATTGTCATTCTGTTTTTAAAAAAAATGCTGTTTTAAACCTAAATTTGGATTTACAAATAGTAAACAAATGCTTAGATTGCTCGCATTGCTTGCGTTTTGACTCTAGAATAAAGTGTAACGTAATAGAGTGAACATACATCCTCTCTTACTGGACTAGTACTCTTTTTGGGGAGCTGTTTGATGTTAACATTAGCTTTTTGCAGTCAGAATACTCCCTATCTGGATATTTGCGTTGCTATGACGCCTCTCTGCGTACTGCCCCTGGTAGCCTCTTTTTTGCAAAGCAAAATATGGTCACCCTAAATGTAAAGAATTTGCAATAAAAAGCAAGTCTCCTCAAAGTAAACGAGCAGAATAATTAAAAGTATAATTAACAGTGATAATAACGCAAAAAAGTCTGCAAACAAGAATTCAAATGGCAAGGTAAAAAGCATGGAGAACTAACTAAATCAACTAATTTTCCATAGCATACGTTTTAATTGTTTCAGTGTAAAACAAAATACGTAGGATTTCGCAAAAAAATGTGCTCAAAACCAAATGACTTGCTGCACTCCACCATAGAATAAATTATTCAGATTGGGAAAAAGTAATAAAAAGGGCATGTTAAGCATTTAATGCGGATGAGTAAATTGGTGGTTTTGTTTGCGCATGCGTCGCCCTTGAACCTTCGGGCTTGAGCCAGAGAGGCGAGGGAGTTGAATATCTGGCGAGGTCTGGAGCGTCTGCCCTCCAGGTTAAAATGGCCCCAATGCGCAGATTCAGGAAATGGAACAGGTGGATGTGTGTCATCCCGATAAGAGGCATAAACTGACTACGAGGCGGATTTTAACGCGTACAGCTCCTCGTCCTAAAGAAGACCTTATGCCAAAGGGGACCATTAAGCCGCTTTTCCAAAGAAATCTGGACGCGAATATTACCCCCAATTAAAAAAAGGAAAACTCTTGGCAGTCGAATACGTAGCTTGCTGTGCAGGTATTTTTCCTTTGTGGGCTTACAATTTTAATTTCGCTTCATCTGGAAATCTTAATACAGTTGCAATCGCCAGTCAGTCATTGGAAAGCAAAACTTTTATATGGAAAACTTTTAGAGTTTAGATTATAAAATCAAGTGTTAAGTGTTTAAGTGTTTGCTTCCAAGTCCTGTTCTGCCTGTTCAGTCGCGGTGCGGACGACTGACAATCCGGTGCGGAAAACAAGTGATTTTTTTTCCACCCTGCGAGGTTTAATTCTCCCGTTGACTTCAGCCGCGATCGGAGCCTGGAAGCGGCCGGCGGCGGGCACCTTCGCCCCGGAGACCTGCTGGAAGCGCCCAGATTGGGTGCCGTTTACATGTTTTTGCGCACTGTTACAATGTTTCAATAACGGCAACATTTCCCTAAACGTCTCTGCCTGCTACTTGTGGATAGGACGATTCTGTGAAGAAACTTTAAACGGGAGTTTTTTTATGGCGAATAATCTCCTCTAAATAAAAGGCGATCCGGTAAGAAAAGAGCGTCAGTAGGTCGCCGGGGGATCGACATGGGTGAAGGCGAGCCGACCGAGTCCAACGTGAGGGTGGCCGTCCGGGTCCGGCCGATGAACCGGAGAGGTAAGTGGGGTTCGATCGGCAGGATGTGGCACCCAAAGGGACGATTCCAGCCCTGGCTGCTTGTCTTTGCCTTAAATAAAACAGATTGTGACAAACAGTCGCGTTTGGCGCTATAAGAAACACTTTGAGCGCGAGGTGCCCAGCATGACACTTATTTTGTCACTATTTAGTTTAATCTGGAAACGCCCATGTTACATTTCACTCGGCAACCCTCGTAAAACCACCTTGTTCGCCACAATCTTAGCGAATTTAGAAGAACTGTTCTGTTTTTGCCTATTCGTATAATACAACGAAACGTCGCATTTTCTATGTAATAATCCACTTCTCATGTAGAAGGATGCATTCTCTTAGGTGATCGGGTTTTTGACTTGCTCAGGTGCAGATTGTGCTTTGTTATATTTGTTATACAATATGGGTTTGGAGATTGTTAATGGCGTTGAAATGCACATCGCCTCTACTTGTAGTCGGAGTAATTGTATGCATATTTGCAGGCTTAAGTAACGCCTGTATAGGTGCACGTTTTGCCCCCCATAACGTTACGCGGCAATTCAGCCTGGCAGAAGGGGTTTGTGTAGAACCCTGACTGCCAGGCAGTGTCTTCTCCCTGCAGCAGAGACTTAGTGTTTTGAAGGCAGCCAGTAGGCTGTACATTTTCGGAAGTTTTGTGTGATGTGTTAGGCAGACTCCCTCACAGAACCTCTTTCTCTGGACCGGGATACGGACACCTCTGCTTGGGGCCCGATCAGCACATGGGGGGGCCCCATGCAAAGTCTCCAGGTGGCAGAAGTTACTGATGGGGTTCCCCCTTTCCTTGGGGCCCTGAAAAGTTTTCCTGCTCTGACTAACATGGTGTGTTAAATTGGTGCATGCAGGTCAGGGCGACATTCACATGCCACTGAGTAGAGACTTTTACAGAACTTTCCCGAGTTCCTCATTTGGACCAGGCTTTTGACTGGCGACTAAGACTGCGAGATGACAATGAGTGTCTCAGTCAGATGGTGAATGCGAATTGTTCACGGAAAATTGACACGTCAAGGCTGCGTGAATAGGAATTCAACTGTTTGAGTTTTCTTTCTAACATGAAATGCTTATGTATTGTGTTTGCCGTGTCTTGCAAAGCTGCAGCTGAAATCCTGACAATGATGCCTTTGTCTTTTGCTGTGGAATGCGCTGTTCAGATTCCAGGAATCTGTAAGTCTATAGCTGTCAGCTGCCCACCCTCCCTGGCATCAGTCAGTAAGAGTTCCTGTGAGGAAGGTTTGGCTCCAAAGTCTGTGTTTAATCATATAACCTGCCGCTGGGAAGATGGGAATGATCGGCATGTCTTTCATCTCCTTCCGAGGTGTGTGCTGATGTGGGCTTATTAACAGCAGCAGTGTGTTTGTTTTGTAATGGTCAAGTTGAATCATTCTTCTAGGAGTGACAAAATACATGTAACTATATGCGTGGCTCACGGCGGAGTGCTTTATAGTTTAAGGCAGGTCCTATGCTCATTATTAGGTGTTTTTTTCCGGTCAGCTGTGGCCAGCCGCCATGTGTAACTGGCAGAAATGGGTTGGGATGTGGAGTTTCTGTCAGGCTGAATGTCGTGATAAACTGCCCGGCGGCTGTTTTCCGGATCTCCCGGCAGACAAGTGGGAGAAGGACACAGTAGTTGGCCCTACTGCTTTACGTGATGCACAAAGTATGATCGCCAGCGTGTTTGCCATGGTAACACAATCCAGCAGTTTTGGCTTTAAGGAAAGGTTTTCATTTGCTTTGTCCTAAACACTCTGCTTCCAATTTGGCTCTTAGTATGTAAAAGAGAGTCAGAAGAAGTGGCATTTCTGCAGCCCGCCTTGGCTGTGACTTTTAGGTCCCGGGGTGGGGAGTCGGTGAGTCACTAAGAGTCACCGGAAAATGTGGCAGCAGTCTGGCAGCAGTGGCAGGCGGTAGATCGGGGTGTGGGACGGGCACAGGTCCATGGCTGGCATGTGATGGACACCCTGACAGCTCGAGGAGAAAGTGAATCATGTCGGGCTGCGTTGCCACCACTTTTTAGGAGCCTGTGGTGATGTATGTGTCACTGTTACTGGTGCAAAAAGCACTTCTGAAGTATAGAGTTTGTGGGGGCAAATAGTCCAGATATTTTTGCACCAATGAATTAAACTTGATGGAATGTTGGGGCAGGTCTAAAGTCCTCTTTATCACTTTATAAGGATTCCCACTGGGCCTGGTATGCCCCAGTTCCCACTCGCTTGTGGTGACTCTGGTTTTGAAGCCCTCTGCTTAAATTTTATTTCATTTTCTTTGTAGAGAAGGACCTGAACACAAAATGTGTGGTGGAGGTGGAGGGAAATCAGACGATGCTTCTCCCTGCCAACACGAGTCTCGGGAAGGGCGACGCCAGGTAGGGTGTGTCTGTCTGTCCGTCCTAGTTTTCCTATACTTGAGAACTAAAGGGCCTCACAAATGTAACACATCCTCCAAAAACGTGACTAGTGAGCTAGATTTTCTGGTCCTCACTGCTTCAGACTTCATTTTATAAAAAAAATCTGTGAATGCTATTAATTAAAAAAGTTTTGCATTTTGCTTGGATGCTTATGGTTAAAGTTAGGCCTGGGTAGGGGTTAAGGGTGTCATGATTGGGATTAGGGTTTTTCCCATAGGATTGAATGGATGGTCCTCACTAAGGTGCGTGTGTGTGTGTGTGTTTGTGCGTGCGCGCGCGCGCATGCATGCATGCAGGGTGAATGCAATAGAAAAACAAGGCAGAATTTTAATGATGTTACGTCACTAGCTAATGCTATAAGTGTATGTGCTTGGGGCGTGGCTTATCCAGCTTGTCAAATGAAGAAAAAAATCATTATGTAACTGCTACTTTTGCTCAGTTTCTGCAAATTTATCAGTGTGTGTGTGTGTGTGTGTGTGTGAGAAGTGTGTACATGGCAGAAGGAAATTCAAATGGCGTGCCCGTTCCGGTGTGGGACTGGGGTGGTGTTGTTGTTTAATGCCTGTGTCCCGCACTCGTGGGTCCAGATGGCACCTGTTTGGGTGGCACTTGTGTAAAGAGGCAGCTCCCGACACCCGTCAGTCACTGCCAGCCCGCCGTGGTTCCCAGGCGGGCTGCCCATCAGACGTACCCTCTGACCACCCCGTGTGACATCACTGCCTCTCTCCCCGCTTCCCATTCTATAGCGAAGAGGTCGGCCTCAGGTCAGCTGTGGCGACGCAAGGCCCACTATGTGGGAGATGGGCGGCCACGTTCGCCCCGGCATCTGTCGGTCGTAAACTTTATGGGTTGGGGGGGGGGGTGCCACTGGCGTAAGTCTCCCTGACAAGCGCACAAAGAAGCGAGTGGCTCGGGCTTTTGGGCTCCCGGGGCGGGCGACAGCCTGCCATCGCCTGCTGCTCCTCACGGCAGACATTTTTATTACTCGGCAAGGTCACGAGTGCCGGGAAGAAGAGGCTGGAAGCGGCGTCTGCAGGCCCTGCGGGTGCGGCCTGTCCCCCGCGACCCGGAGCCCATTTCACGGCGGTCACAGGACGGCCATTGGATCGGGAGGGTATCACATGGGACCTTATTTTTATATAGCTGCACATATGACCCAGTATGTCACAGAGACTGGCTCCGGAGTGCAGTGTGGGGTTCAGTGGGTTAGGACCCCGAGCTTGCGGGGTAGGTTGCTGGTTCAAATCCCAGGGTCAGCGGTGATTTCGCCCTTAGGCCCTTGAGCGAGCCCTTATGTCTGCTAGATAAAGTATTGAAGAAAAAAATGAATAAATACATGTAATCTACAGGGCGAAGGCTTGAGTAGGGTGTTATCCCCGCGCCATGGCAATGGAAGCCACCTATCCTTGGCGCGCTGCCAGCGTGTGCGGCAGACGTGCGGCTGCCTGTCCCAGGCGAGGAAACGGGACCTGTACCTGCAATAGGAGCCCGAGACACCCACGTCATGTCCCCACTAAGGGTGTGGCCCACCTGCCCGCTCTCTCTCTGGGTTTGGCCCCGTCCTGTGTGAACTCATCCCCTCTGTTCCATTACCTGCCGATGTGAGCCTGTCCTACAAATCTCCCCTCCTCCCTTTTCTCCTAAGGGATGGCAGTGACGGCACCTTGTCATCGACCGCTCCGCGGTGCCCTCCAGCTCTTTTCCAGAAGCTCGTCGCCAGATGTTCTCCGGTCTCGGCGTACAGAATCCTAACCCAGTCCTGAAGGTGCTGGTCTTTCAGGCACCAGGGTGTAAGCTGGACCCTGCCGTGTTTATAGCAGACTTCTTCAGCTAACGGATGTCTTGCTCTCCTATGATTCTGGCCCCCGTTTCGGGCCACCCTCAGCATACGCTTCTGACTGGCCACCGATCCCTCACGACTTTCACTAAATCCTTTGAAACGTTGCCGTCTGCACGCAGTGCTCAGGAGGGAGCCGGCGGCCTCGCCCCTCACTGGAAGTCCCAAAGAAACGATCCCGCTGCGTAAATGGGAGGAAATGCGGAATCTCCCATCCTGTTGTTTGGGTTTGTGGCCCCCTGCAAATCTGCTGAGGCGCTCCTGCATTTTGGGCAGTGCTGCTGTGGTGTGACTTGGGCGGGTGTCCCTTCACCGTCTGCCAGTATTAATAGCCACCGCCTTGCCGTGACTCATTTGGGAAGTGTGTTTTATTTGCTGATGGTTAGCATGGCTCAAACACGCCGTTCCTGCCCCCCCCACCCCTTCCCCAGCAGATGCTACCGGGTCACGGCAGGTCATTTTAAATCACAATATTGTGTTTGTGAGCAGGCAATAGGAGCTGCTGGTGCCCTTTAAAACTATAATGGATGTAAGGCTGCAGGGGTGATGCATTTGCTTGGAATATTGGAACTCATAAATGTTAGACTGAGGAGGCTAGACAAGAGATGGTTTACTCACTGCATGGTGTGATTTGATATCTAATAACTATTTTTAGACTTTATATTTAATGTTACGTCATTGGCAGCACTGGCCAGTTCTTAACATGCATCATGATGCAAAAAGTATTTGTGAAGTGAGCAGGTTTGGGCAGTTTTAGAAAAGAAAAAAAAAATGAACGGGCAGAAGGCTGTTTGAGTTTTTTTTTTCCCAAAAGCATAACGTCAAATAGGCATGACACACTCTTTCCCCAATGGTCCCTTCTTTTACAGATGCCTGCAGTGTGAAGTTCAGTGTAATGCAAACTAGTGCATTACTGCTTTTAGCTCGATACCATAAACCAGTGTTTCTAAAACCGGTTCTTGGGGACCCCCAGGCAGTGCACTTTTTTTGTTTAGCGAGCAAAAATGTGGACTGTTTGGCATGGAGCTGGGGGGGAGCAAAAATGTGGACTGTTTGGCATGGAGCTGGGGGGGAGCAAAAATGTGGACTGTTTGGCATGGAGCTGGGAGGGAGCAAAAATGTGGACTGTTTGGCATGGAGCTGGGAGGGAGCAAAAATGTGGACTGTCTGGCAGGGAGCTGGGGGGGAGCAAAAACGTGGATTTTCTGGTGGTCTCAAAGGACTGGGCTGGGAAACACCGCCCTAAACGGTACTTTCATGACGTTCCACGCCCCTCTTGGATGATTCCCTTCCTCTTGCCGGCAGGGGTGTTTCGCAGCTCACGTGCATGTTTTCACTCCGCATCCCTGACAGTCGTTTTCTCGGTATGTGCCAGTCCCTGCCTCGTAATTATTGCCGAAAACATCCGTGACTCTGCCCTGTGGATTCTGGGAAATGGCCACCGCCTGGTGAAATTGGCCATAACCTAATGAGAACTCAGAAGGCTGACTATTGTAAGAGGGTTTAGAAAAAGATTTGTGGTGCCGTAATTTTTAGAAGTGCTCCGGTGTATAATAACACTGTGCGGCACAACGCTAAAACTTGCCGATGCTTGTTTAAACAAATTCTGCATAGTGTTTGCTCTTTGCGGTTACATCCTCATTTGGCTATTTTATACTCCTGGATTATCACTTAATGATTTTTAAGAATGTCAATTATAATTCTTCGTTCTTATTATAATTAGATGGGAATTGAGCTGGGTGTTACTCTGTGTTGAATGACAGGTTAGATTCCTGATATGATTCGCATAGTAAGGCATGCTTCTCTCCGGTCTTGGGGGGTGTAAATCGGCCTTTATTGACAATAGCCTGCCCCAAACCGATGTGCGCTCTGCCTTAAGTGCAGCCAGCTGGGCAGCGTTCCCTATGGGTGGGGCCTGTTTTTCTGTTTGTCAGAGCTGTGCTAATGTCTGTCATAAGAGGTTTGACGTTGAGCTTGTTGGTTGATTTAATACAGGTGCCTTTTATTCTTTTTTGGGGGGGGGGCAAGCCAGCTTACCCTGCAGGAATTAGCCAGGGCTTGTCTTTCCTGGAAAGACATCACATTTCATGGGGTTCGACAGCAATGGGTAGTTCCATGGTTAAGTATGTGGGCTCAGAGCCAGAAGGTTATCAGCTCAGACCCCTATTTCCCTGAAATACTCAGCTGACTTGTGTGATGACCAGCTCCATAGTGAGACTCAAGCCTTCAGGTTACGAGTGTGTGCTTAATCTGTCGGACATTTTTCGAGTCTTTTACTGACAAGTCTGGATTGGAATGAGGCTTGTGGCTATAGGGAGGAGGGTAAGGTTTAGACTGCGGCTTATTGAAGTACAAACAAGATTTGATGGTGCAGAACATACTGCAGGGTTAGGATTGAAGGAATGTGCGGTCTTTGCTGTTTTCTGAGACCATCCACCAATGAGGGCAGAGCTCATAACCAGGAAGGAGTCTTCCCACAATTCCACCTCGGATGAACGCTAAATTTAATTGTGCTTTTGTTCTTACGAGAGTGGAACATGGAGGTCAGGAGTGAGCATCAGGAAGTCACCTTGACGGGACGTTTTGGGGCGGATATTGAAAGAATCTGCTTCTTCTCATGTTTCTGCTTTGGGTGGGAAATCTGGTGCCTTCTGGAACCCTTTGAGTGAACCTTCCATAAAATGCTTCCTGACAGCAGTAAGCACCCCCCGCAGGAGCGCAGAGGTGCCCCCAGGCCCTGGCGTGGTTCGGCCTGCCCCAGGCCATCGGGCCTCTCCTACCCCTCGTGTAGTGACTGCGCAATCTCATCTGGTTGAGTGACCAGCGTTGAAAACCTGCTCTGGGTGAGACTACCCATTGCAAATTTCTGCCCCAAGCTGGTTTCATTCACAAAGCACCATCCCAACCCCAAGGTCAAACTATAAGTGGTGGGATGGGAGGGGGTTAGTCCCATCCATTTGCTGTGGTTTTTCCCAGTTCAGCAAGTCATTTAAGATCCTTGCTCCTTTTCACTGTGCTTCTTGTGACACTGGAGAGGCATATTCATAATTCCTCCTCCTGTCCGGCCCGGAGCCCATAGGAGGTGCTCAGAAAGGTCAGTGTGTGTGTATGCAGAGGACGTCTCGCCAGATAGCATCTGCCGGTGGTAATCCGAGGCTCGGCCTGCACCTCTCCCTGCTTTCTGAGTTGTCGTTGTTAAGCTGCTCAGATTGAACGCTATGCTCCGGTGAACAAAGAACAGCCAGCAAGGTGGATGTGAACTGGCTCTCTGTTCTGCTGGGCCCCTGCCTGCCTCTCCGCTGTTTATATCCCTGAGAAATACGCCCCCCCCCCCCAGCACTGACACTGTGGAATGGAAACCTGGAGCAGACCTGATGTCCCCCGATATTAATGTTTTAGCGCCTGCCTGTGGTTTTCTGCATGTATCTAACCACGTTTTGGAGGTTGAGCTCGTTCTCTGCACCCTGGCGAGAGAAGTGACCGTATGATATTTGTGCTCTCCGATGCTCATGTAGGCATGCGGATGAGCTTGGGGGCAGAGGCACATGCTGGTCAGGGTTATTGTCAGCATCCATGATGGGGTCCAGCAGGATAAGCCTATTGTGTGTGTGTGTGTGTGTGTGTGTGTGTGTGTGTGTGTGTGTGTGTCCGTCCATTTGGATAACCTAAATGTAATAAGAATGCAATCAAAAAAGTAAAAATGCCCAAAGCCTTGTGTTTGGCTTGGTTACTTATGGTTAAAGTTAGGGCTGGGTAGTAGGGTACCTGCCCGTGTGACTGGGATTAGGGTTTATCCCATAAAATGAATGGATGGTTCCCATTTAGATAGGCACCATAGGAGTGTGTGTGTCTGTGTGTGCGCAGTGAAGAGGATGTGATGGTGATTGATTATTGTTGCTGTCTCACACATGCATTTACTGAAACACTCTCTTTTCCTGCATGTTGTCATTTTAATCCCTCAACATCAGGAATCAGCCAAAGGTAAGAAACGAAATGCTTTTTGCCCCGGTTACAGTGTTACTCCCTGCCCACTGTAATTTTGTCCGTTTACTTCAGCTTCGGAGTTTTGCACTTGTGTTTCCAGGCCGTGCAATCTCTCTGCTCTCTCTGGCAGGTCTTTGCCTACGATTACTGCTTCTGGTCAATGGATGAGGCACAAAAAGACAAATATGCAGGTTCGTTTTTCTCTGAAATAATCAGTGTCACGTTTCAGTGTTATTCCCGTGGTTACTTCTGTAGTTAAGGAAGTGGATGACATACTATGGAGTCTTTGTTTGCTGAAGTTTGCTGTTGGATTGCATGATGACCCAGTCCTTCCTGGGATTCAAACCTACAACCTTAAGTCAGTCATTAACCCAGAGTGTGTCTGCTGCCCCTAATCTGCTGTCATTAAGCTGAAGTTTTCAGTCTTTGCTCACCTTGCAGGACAAGATGTGGTGTTCCAGTGTCTTGGGGAGAGCCTTTTGAACAATGCCTTCCAGGGCTACAATGCCTGCATTTTTGCCTATGGCCAGACGGGTATGTTACTCATGTGAAACCCAGATAATCTTATCAATCTTAAATTGATATGAATATGAAATGTTTATCTATGGCTTTCATTTGGGCTGGCAGGCTCAGGGAAGTCCTACACCATGATGGGCTCTGTGGACCAGCCCGGCCTGATCCCACGTCTCTGCAGCTCACTATTTGAGCGCACCATGCAGGAGCAACAGGAGGGCGAGAGCTTCACCGTAGAAGTTTCCTTCATGGAGATCTACAACGAGAAGGTCCGTGACCTGCTGGACCCCAAAGGGTGAGTATTCTCCTTCTTCCTGTTGAGCTATAATGCAGCTGCTACACTTCATTAAAATGGATACTTAAGGTAAACTTTTGGAGAGTGGCATGAACTTTGAGCATGGAAGCCAATCATTGACATGGTAGCAAAAATAGTTTCCCCTTCCCTGCCCATAAAGTTCTCCTAAAGAGCTGTTGCTTGGCTGAATTCTTTCCTTTGAGTCAACGAATGGTTGAAATCAGTTGAAATGCATTGAAATGATATTGTGATGTAATCAACGCTGTAACTTCTGCTCAGCTGTAGACTGCCTGCCCTGAAGTAACTATACTTTTGTATAGTATGTTCTATACGTCCTGAAGTAACTATTCTTTTGTATAGTATGTTCTATACGTCCTGAAGTAACTATACTTCTGTATAGTATGTTCTGTACGTCCTGAAGTAACTATACTTCTGTATAGTATGTTCTGTACGTCCTGAAGTAACTCTTCTATATCGTGTCATCCTGAGGTTTCTCCTTTAACCCTTTAGGAGTCGGCAGGCCCTCAAAGTGAGGGAGCACAAAGTGTTGGGCCCCTACGTGGATGGCTTGTCGCGCCTTGCCGTCACCAGCTACAAGGTATGCGCGAGGCATTTTGGTTGGCTCTTTGTAGCAAATTTCCAGTAAAAATCGCTAAATACAAAACTCTACATTAACCTTTAGCCCCTACAGTGGTAAAACAACCATTATTCAGTATAAGAAAATCTCAAATTGCTGCCGGAGTTCAGTGGTTTGGGTTCTTTTGTTTGAGAAATGGAAGTCAGGCCTTCATTATAAATCAGCCATTTGAGTTTTACGGCTCTGACTTCAGGGGCTCCCTTTGCAAGTTGAGCTTATACAGCACATGGCTCCGGAGTTACACGTATGCGCTGAGTAAATATTTAACTCGTATTCTACTCAACACACACGGTGCAGGACTTTTATGACTCAAGGGTTAGTATTAGGATGCTAATTTGTGTTGCATGGAAACCAAAGATTTGCTTTAGGTATTATTTACTTGGGGTTTGTTAAAAATACTGTTTTATGCTGTATTGTAGTCCCTAATGGGTAACACTTTCTAGAAACCCATATTAATAGCTCATAACTGTTCTTATAATTCATTTATACCACATTCATGGAGTATTATAAACATGGCTATAACTATTTATGAAAAGGCATAACGCGTTATAGCCATGTGTATTATGCATTATGAATGCTCTATGAAGGTCGCATTATAGATGCCTGTCTAATGTGCCGACTAGCCTAATCGGGCGCGGAGCTGGATGATGCCTTTGACTCACATTGGCGCAGGGAGTGACCCTCCTCTCCCCGGCAGGATATCGAGTCCCTGATGTCGGAGGGGAATAAGTCCCGCACTGTGGCAGCCACCAACATGAACGAGGAGAGCAGTCGGTCCCACGCCGTCTTCAACATCATCCTGACGCACACACTTCAGGACCTGCAGTCAGGGGTAACTGTACATGTCCCCTAGCATGTAATATGTGGGCCTGCTTTGTCATGAGTCATGTTACTGCACACTCCCTGCAGCAGTGTGGTCCCCCTGAAGGCGATTACCCCTTAGCTGATATTCCCACCTGGTTGGTGAATCCACCTCATCTGATTTTGGTGTGCGTTTCATGCAAGTAATTCAGGACTTGGCCTGCGGCTGGCTTGCTCATGTGACTCTATTTATAGGATCTTCTTATTCAGTACGGCAATGCTGTCTTCTTAAATGTGGCTTGCTCTTAATATAAAACTGGACAAAAACTGAATGTAAATGAACTCTTGCAGTAAATGAACCCGTACTGTGCTGTCACAGAGAGCGTCTGTTTTGTGTGGAATCTGTGGGCATGAGTGAGGCTGGTGGAATCTGGCCACCCTTTGGAGCTTCTGGCCTAGTGTGGCTTTGGTGTCCCTCACACCCTTCCTGTCCTATAACTATTCTCTCCATGACAAACTCCTGCCCTGCCCGCCTTCGCTTGGTACCAGTCCTTCTGCTGTAAGTGTGCCCATCAGTGAAGGAGGCCCCCCCCCCCCCCCCCCGCTCTTCCCCAGTACAGCTGCTCCGGTGGTAAATCTGGCTGCCGGAACAATGTGCCGTTTGTTTGGCTGCCTTCTCACACAATGCCTATTGTTCTGCTACAGCACTAGGGGATTACTGAGCCCGTCAAAGACACACTCGGCCCGTCGCTTTGCAGGAACAATGTTTTTGTTTGTTAAAGCACGCTTTTTCTGAAAGGATAATTATGTGCTTCCTTTTTTTGGTTATGGTGGGGGGAGAAAGCTGCCTACATCAGCCTTAAAGCCAGCTTTTGCTCCCCCCGCGGCACCCCCGCAGTGTCCCGATCTATAGCCCCTCTGTGATGCTCCTCTGCTCCCGCCTGCAGACCACTGGGGAGAAGGTGAGCAAGCTGAGCCTAGTGGACCTGGCGGGCAGCGAGAGGGCCGCCAAGACGGGTGCTGCTGGCGAGAGGCTGAAGGAGGGCAGCAACATCAACAAGTAATACTGCACCACTGACACTGCATGAATTCACTGGCATGTACCTCAGACGCTGGTACTCCACCACTGACACTGCATGAAGTCACTGGCATGTACCTCAGATGCTGGAACTGCACCACTGACACTGCATGAAGTCACTGGCATGTACCTCAGATGCTGGAACTGCACCACTGACACTGCATGAATTCACTGGCATGTACCTCAGACGCTGGTACTCTAGCACTGACACTGCATGAAGTCACTGGCATGTACCTCAGACGCTGGTACTGCACCACTGTCACTGCATAAAGTCACTGGCATGTCCCTCAGAAGCTGGAACTGCACCACTGACACTGCATAAAGTCACTGGCATGTCCCTCAGAAGCTGGAACTGCACCACTGACACTGCATAAAGTCACTGGCATGTACCTCAGACGCTGGAACTGCACCACTGACACTGC
>JAODKM010000038.1:9840783-9856618 GCA_026780845.1 Petrocephalus sullivani
CCGGCGGTCCTGATGTCATGCGGGTGGGCCGGCGTCCTCCTCGAGGTGCTGCCGTGTGGGGCCCGGCGGTCCTGATGTCATGCGGGTGGGCCGGCGTCCTCCTCGAGGTGCTGCCGTGTGGGGCCCGGCGGTCCTGATGTCATGCGGGTGGGCCGGCGTCCTCCTCGAGGTGCTGCCGTGTGGGGCCCGGCGGTCCTGATGCCATTCCGCAGGCAGCGGGTGGGCTGGCTCGTCGGCTGTTTGGTGTCAGCCATTAAATGCACCTGAAGCCACTGAGTGGACATTTTAGCATGCAATGACGTCTGTGATTAAGCCACATGAAGCAGCTTTGCGGTGGGATCTCATTCCGACGGTGGTTTCTCATTGTCCCCTGAACAATGCCGTGTCTGCTCCCTGTCATGAGAGGCTTGGCTGATTAAAAGACGTTCTTTTGGGGGATTTTGTCAGCAGCCAGGTTTGGAATGCCAACAGGCCCCCAGCTAGGGATTGGTGATTTGGGAGATGGTGGGGGCTGCCATCACGAGGCTGGAACTACGCAGTCACAGTCATTTGCATGGTTTTATTTCTCTTTGTGTACTTTCCCACTACATGCCATTCTTTCCAGAGGTACACAGACGTGCTGCCGGTTGCATGGCACGGCGGTCTGCAGTGCGGCACGGCGGTCTGCAGTGCGGCTTTAGCAGTGCTGGAAGCCTGTAGGTGTGTCTGCTACACGCTGCAGCTGACCATGACCCTTAAGACCATCCTACGGCTCTGTGATATTGGCATGTGGCACCACAGGACCTCACCCCGACCAGCTGTCTAACTGTTCACGTGAGGAAAACACAACTTAACTGTGGCCTTGTCCTGGAGAACTGATTAGCAGAATGCTAACTAGGAATCCGCTTTTCCTGAGCCAGGAAACGGTAAGGTTGGACGCGGGCCAAGGTCCAGAAGGGTAAAGCTTCCTTCGGCAGGCAGCCAGAGTGTCATCCTGGAATAAGAAGGAAAGCTGTTTCTTAAAATAGATTCCGGTTTTGCTTTCATCCTGGCACTGAAACAACAGATGTACCTGCAAAATCGCCCTTTGATCTCGTTGCCTTCCTGTGGCTGGTCCTGCTCGGCATCCCACCAGGCCCCTGCCTGGCCCAGATGGAGGTTCCCTATGATGCTAAATACTTTCCAGTTTATTCCTCGCCTCCCCCCACTGGTCCAGCCATGACCGCTCTGTTTGTTGAGTTTCTTGCCGACTGGCTTCATGGCCTCTTCTTTATGCTGAGAGCTGCACAGGCGTGGCACAGAGCAGAACTGGAGGGAAGCCAGCTTATACCAGCTTATGGATCGCCATGAATCAGAGGTAGGAGAAGTCGGCTGTTGGCCACCAAGCACCAACCTTCCACCTTGATTTCTCTAGATATGTTCAGTTACTCCACTCTTTGCAGGACCTCGGACCTGCTCAAAGGAGTTTTGGCATCACCAGTGGAGTTTAACTCAAAATCCAGCTGATATTAAATGCCTTCCTGTCACCCAAAGCCCTCCATATGCTTCATCAAAGAGGAACCCAACTAGTTATTGAAAGTGGCCTAAATGCACTAATTAACTTTCTTCATGAGAAGTTGCTCTCTAATTAAATGCAGCAGAGCTGATAGTTCCTCCTTAATTAAAGCCCTACCCTACGCTTGGTGCTCTGCATGTCTTTACATTTTGTTTATCCTTCATCCTTATATTCTAAATCAGTGTTTCCCAACCCGGTCCTCGGGGAAAACTGGGAAATCCATATTTTTGCTCCCTCCCAGCTCCCAGCCAATCAGGAACACTGAATACGTGGTACAGGCGCGCTGGGAGATAAGAAGAAGCAAAAACGTGGACTGTCTGGTGTTCCCCCAAGGACTTGGCTGGGAGACACTTTTCTAAATGACTGCACACAACATGAAGTTATTACATTTTATATTATTTTTCCTTCTTGGACCTCAAATCAGCAGTTGTCTTCTTACAGGTTCAGTCACAATCTGGCTCAGTAAATTAGGTGGCACTCAACTGTTGTCACTGATAAGACTCTGTCTAGCCATTGTCATAACCATCTTGGCTGCCATCTTCTGGGACATACACCAGACCAGCGTTGGTGTCACGCCTTGAATGCACATGTACACACACACACATGCGCATATTACTGTACAGTATAGTCCAGGTCCCCACTTGGCTGTGAGGCTCACCCTTGGCAGCAGTCTCAGGCGTTAAACCAGGCATGTTATGATCCATGCTAATCCTATTATGTCCACTTTGTTCATATCCCAAACATCTCTGGCTCTCATCCTCCACTGAAGAGCTCCTACCCATGGTTCCACCCATGGTGCCAATGCCGTAGGATTTGCAGACATTGAAGCATGCTGGGAATGGGCTCCGGGGGGGGGGGGGGGGGGGGGGGTGTGACCAGCCTCCGTCTTCCATCAGCACTCCCACACAGAGGTGTTAATGATGTCCAAGGTCTCCTTCCGAATATAAAGCCCTCGCTACTCTAACAGCTCCCAGAGCTGAACACCCGCTTCAGTGCACAGGTTAGTTTCAGGTGAGAGGTCTGTAATGTGCCGTTACCGCGTACTATGGTGTTAATGGAAGCAAACTCCTGTGGGGAAGCCTTACAGCCTGCGGACAGGAGAACTACTAATTAGCTAGAGAAACACTTCAAAAAGCTTGTCAAAAAGTAACTGCTGGGTAATCGTCTCCAAAATTATTGAGAAAACCAGTTTCCTGCAGACGTCACTTCGAGATGTAGTTCATCGCAGACAAAAAATCAGGTTCTTTGACCTCTTGGCACCGGAAGACGCAGTGACCCCAGTGACCCAGGACAGATGCTGGAGATTCAGAGCGTCGATTGCTTCGGGAGAGATATGAAGAAACATTCTGACATGGCCCGCGTCCTTGACAAGCACCCCCCATCCCGAACGGCACCGCAGTCCACCAGACATGAGTGATATGCGGCACTGTCAGGCTGCAGCTGCTCGACCGAAATGGGGGGGGGGGGAGGAGATGGGTGACAGGAAATGACAGTACATTGCTCGAGCTTGCTTTAAAAACCTGCCCAGCTGCATATCAGTTCCGGCCCTGTGGGCCACAGAGGCGTGGCGACCCTATCTGGCTGCTGCCACTTTCGATTTGACTGCCGCATCATAAGGGGCACCCCAGGGCGCTCGCACCTCCCTGCAGCGTGGGCAAGCAAGCACCTGCAGACAGCGAGAGACAAATGGGGCTTTCACCAAGAATCGGCCCCTCCGATTTTTCAGGCCAGATTAGACATGACACCTTTAGGCTCAGTGAACATGGACATTTTTATTTTAAAGTATCCCTGACAGATTTCACTGCACATCCCACAGGCGACGGGCATATTGGGTTGGAAATGCAGGTCTTTCGGAAAGGTTAACGCAGGGGTATCGAGCTTCACGGCAGCAGAAATATATCTAAACCCGACTGCGGCTCATATAGTGAGCCTCATATCAGCCCGGTCCGGCAGTCCACAGCAACTAATGGCAGTCGGGCCAGAACTGGAATCCCCAAATTATTTACCCCAAGACTTCAACGGTTCCCGCCGTAATGGTAAACAGATGGAGAAGCTTTTCTACTGAAAGTCAGATTTCTTCCAGGATGAGGGCTCACTGAGGGCCAAGCACAAGTCAGCCTTGGTGAACATTCCCACGAAACGTCCACGCCCCTTAGGAAAAGGGGGTGGGCGACGCTGCAGGGCAGCTCTGATCTGGGACGGCAGCGATGAGGCGTAAGTAGAGCGAGTGCGTGCTGCCGGGGAGCTGGGCGAAACAGGCACAGCGGGGGAAGCGCACAGTTTCGGAAATCAGGAGAAAACCAGGTGCAGTGAAAAGAAGAGTGTAATTACCCCCAACAACCCCCCCAGGGCAGCTCGGAGCCCGAGAGATACACCACCGGGGCAGGCGCGCTTAAAGGCGTCCTCATTCACACCCCCGTCTAGCAGCACACCTGTTAAGTTGTAGAATTAACAAGCTCCACCCCCCCCCCTTCTCAGGTCCTGGCTGCGTCCACCCTGCTGCCTGTCTGCACAGCCCCCCTCCCCAGCCAGAAAGCTATAAATACTCAGTGGTCTGAGACTGCAGGCACACACACGCCCAAAGCACAGCGTCATGACCACCTAAACTGCGGGAGTCTCTCATGCTGCTCTGATCTTGGGCACGAAGACGCACCCCATTAGCAGAGAGAAAGGGATGAACCATTCGTTTTACAGGGAAAGGGGCATGAAAATATAGTCAGCAGGTGGTGCTGGGGAGATTCCCCAAATTAGCCAGTCACCCCCCCTGCACCGTATCACACCTTTAAGCACAATGCTGAAGGTCACGCATCACCTTGGGACGTGGACCCAGGAACCCGCGCTACCAGGACAGGGTTTTCTCCCACCACGGTTTTTCCCCAGACAGAGGAGAGTTGGCCCTCGCTCGTCCATCCAGCAAGGACACCCCGCCGGGCTGGTCGAGAGCCACCCCAGTAAGGCCGTGAACCCTGGGGCTGCGGTGACCACAAAGAGGCCACGGATTGCCAACCCCTGAGGGGGGGGAGCACACCAAAGCCTCATTCCCCAGCAGCTGCTGGATTTCTGGCCATTCTGCCAGCATTCAAAACACCTGCGAGGAGCCGCCATCCCCACACCACCAGCAAGTACAGCCAGGGTGACACAGCCCCGTCGCAGGGTTTAAAGCACCTCCCTGTCCCAAAGCACGCATTTACAGCAACAGGCCTATCCAGCAGATCTTCGACGGTCCAAACAAAAAGATTCAGCACTTTTTCATCAAAATGAGTCAATGCACAGATCTAAACCCTCGACTGCGCCTTACGCGTCACCAGCCTGCAGCACTCCGTTTGCGGGAACGCTATTAGGGTGTGAATGCACAAAAGCATTTCCCAGAAGGCCACTCAATGCCCGAGCAACAGCCACAGGGGATGAAACATGACGGGAAAAAAAATCACAGCGGCTGCATGGAAAATGGGAGGGAAGTGACCCGTGGGGGCGGGGGGAGGGAATCACAGAGGCCACCATCATCAGTCTGCATGGCTGTGATTGCGGGTGCTTTGCGCATGTTTTCAGAGCGGTGCGTGGAGCACACAGACACCCCGAACCCGAACGCACACAGACAAAAAGCCCCAGAAGCAGTACAGAGGGGCCAGCTGGGAAAGACGACAATCAGCTGAGACATTCCTGCCTGCTTACTCACGACACATGTGCGCGTGAACGCACGACGACACACCCAGAAGCAGGGATGCAGATACAGACACACACAGGTGGACGGCTTTCAATGGAGGGGGGCACATTCATTAACAAATGGAAAGCCCTTGGCTGCAGGGCCGAGGCTCAAATTTCCCCACTGAGACACGCGGGCAAGAGGAAGTGACAGCATGCTCTGGGCCGAGAACTGCCCAGTTCTAACATTACCCCTCCATCCGAGCTTAGCAGAACACAGCTCTAAGGCGGCCGGCCTGCCAAGCATCCATATCTATCCGGTGAAACAGATATGCATTTTTTTTTAACACATCGTGTTAAACTTTAATGAAGGATTTCGGGGTAACACGTCTCTCAGGGGTTGAAAAGCAGGGCCGTGGTACTGAACCGGCACGGCTCTGATTACATCCGCACTACGACCAGCCTGAACGCTGGATATTGTCAACATTACAGCACACCAGGTGATGCATCTCTTTAAGTATACAGCCCTTTAAGTGACTTTCCTGCATCCCATTTAGGGGGTTTTAAACAAAACAACGTGGAAATTCCACCTATCAGCCTCGTCTGATCATTACCCACGAGCCTTGATTGAGCTCACAGACAATACCGATATTTCTGTGCTAAAGAATGCAAGCTTTGATTTGGGAAATCTTTCCGTCTGATTGTAAAACAACCCCCGCTCGGCACCCGGGTGCTAGCAAAGCTTTGTTAGCCAACATCGCACACTAATCTACAAACTAAACAAGGCCCCTGTTAACACTCATTCCTTATGTATCCAGTTAAAGTCCCGTAATACCTCAGCTAGCTAAATGTTCATCTACATGTAGGTGCTTAAGAGTGTCTACAGGGCCGACGAATATTTAACGGCACCGTGTGACAGAATGACCGCAAGGCGAAGGACTTTTACTCGGTCAAGCGGTCTCCAGGCGTGCGCTCAAAACGGCACCAGCCCCAGGCGGACCGCGGACCCGGCACAGGTTGACGGAGAGTGACTGGCCCAGCCCGACTCTGCCAGGTCCACGTCAGCGAACCGCCAGATAAAAGAGGCATGAAAATATTTTGTCAACACTCTCCCCTAACATAATGATTATCAAGATCAACAACAGTTTCCAGATAAGAGCCACCACCTGCTTGCTTAAACAAGCTAGGAGCAGGTAGAGGGCAACGTGAAAGACAGTCACTTTCATATTAAACACAACAATCTTTACAATTCGGGTGCACATGCCAGCTACTCGGCCATTTCCCTCAGTATTTATACCAATGAATGACCTTCAAAAAACATATACACCTCAAGCTTTCCTGTTTAGCCATTTCAAAATGTTGTATAAATCATCATACAAAATGCTTTCCAACAAGTACGAAACTCCAAAAGATTCATTTTTAAGTTGTGTTACCGTGGCCATTTATGAGAGTCATTTTACATTCACTTATATGGTAGATTATACAATACTAAACCTTAATTCAAATGTAAATCTAGACATACACTTTGAAAATCAAAGTGACAGTAAAGTGTAAAGGCTACACATTTATGTTTCTTTTTAACATAATGTCCTCCAATTTCCCATTCACCGTTACTTTAGAGGCCATGTAGTCTGTGATGGTGAAGTCCTTTGCACAATTTTCAGGAATTCAGCAACAACTATCGACAGCTAGACCAAAGCTAGGTGCTGTTTAGCACCTAAACAATATAGGATTTCCCAGGGTGTACAGGAGCATACTTCCGTGCTGGAAATAAACCCTTACCTTACAATTTAGGCATTTGTTTTGGCTTTTGTAATCCAATTCCAGTTTACTTGAGGACCAAAAAAGAAAGGAGCTACATCGCAAAAGCTGAGCATGAAATCAGAAACAGTGATGATTTTGCTGGCACCCTCTGAGTAGCTGGGCGAGGGGCAGGGCAGGCCTGAGGGGGGGTCCGCGTGTGACCATGTGCCCCTCTGAGTAGCTGGGCGAGGGGCAGGCCTGCGGGGTCCGCGTGTGACCATGTGCCCCTCTGAGTAGCTGGGCAAGGGGCAGGGCAGAGGTTGCCGGCAGGCCTGAGGGGGGGTCCGCGTGTGACCATGTGCCCGTCTGAGTAGCTGGGCGAGGGGCAGGGCAGAGGGTGCCGGCAGGCCTGAGGGGGGGTCCGCATGTGACCATGTGCCCCTCTGAGTAGCTGGGCGAGGGGCAGGGCAGAGGGTGCCGGCAGGCCTGAGGGGGGGTCCGCGTGTGACCATGTGCCGCACGCAGCCACAAGTGCCACCCAACATCAGAAGGACCCACTAAACTGGAGATAAAAACCGCTTCTAACCCGGGTTTGTGGGACTCAGCCCGTTGAGTAACTAGGATTTTCCACGGAGGGGGGGGGGGGGTCCTCTACTGCATACCTTTGCTAGCTACCGTTGGAATTGCAGGTTGTCCAACACAAATGTTTACTAGCTGGTTAGCTGTTTACTTTAATCTGGGAGGACGTGTGGCACTAGGCTCATAGGTCACCTAACTCTAACTAGCTGGTGAGCGGTTTCCCTTACTCTGGGAGCACACACGGCTGTGTGACCAAAGGGCTCATCGCTCGTTTAACACGTACAGTAACTAGCTGGTTAGCTGCCCATCCTTCCCCGCACGTACTCCCGGCCACAGCTGCGACCCCCGCCGGCTGATGGAGGGCGGCTGCCGGGGATCGCCGCTTCTCCGGGGCTCCTCCAAAGGCTGCTAGCCCGCCGGCGGAGCCGGAGCCTGCGTATCCCGCTCCGGGCACGGGATCGGCCGAGAGGAAGCCCGCGATCCGGCGGCGGCGGCCGGCCGGGGGCTTAGCGTTAGCCGCGCCGTTAGCCCGCTTTGTTCGGGCGCTCCGGAGCTCCGCGCCGCCGGCTGAGACAAGCCGCAGCCCCGCCGGGCTCCCCGGGACGCGGATCGGCGAAGGCGAAGAGGACGCCGTGCGAGGGCTCGCCATGGACGGCGGGAGGCTCGCCGCAGCCCGCGGGTCCCGGAGCGCCCGCCCTACTCACCCGGTACGCCGCTCCGCAGGAGGAACACGGGGGGGATCCACAAGCGCTCCGACGCGGGGGCCAGCGGGGCGCTTCAGGCGTCCTCATGCGGAGCGCGGCTGGCCGCTTCCACGCCGGATCGCCGCGTTTCCCAGGCGCGTCGCCCCGCTTCGCACTGACGTGCCCCGGCTGTCGCTGCCTGAGCGCACCTATCCCGTGGCCGCGGCCAGACCGCAGCGTCGGAGAAAGAGCGAGCGAGCCGAGGGCTACCGAGCGCTGCCGAGTGCCGCCGAACGGGCCGAGGGCTGCCGAGCGCCGCCGAACGAGCCGAGGGCTGCCGAGCGGCGCCGAACGAGCCGAGGGCTGCCGAGCACCGCTGCATTGTGGGTACGCGCGGCGCCCGGCTGCGGGGACACGGCTTCACCTCGCACAATGAAAGTTCTGTTATCCGATCTTTTCGGAGAATAATCAGTGCCCGTTAACATAATTTCATTCCACATGAAGGACTTGACAGTGTGTTGTACCCCGACTCCCTTAACTACCAGTTGTTTTAAGTGCTATAATATAATAATTAAATATGGATATATCGATGTAAATATAGGACACGCTACTAGGAAATTGATTTTATAGCAGGCGTAGTGACACTGCACACCAGAAAACTCCAGTTCCTCATAAAAGTAGCACTAATACCGTTGATTCATTTAGGATCTATGACTTCTTACGTTTCAGTAACGCAGTTTGGATTATGAAGCTTTCTTGGAATTACATACATTGGAATGACAAATACATAAAATCTTTAATTTTTAGATAAGACAGAAAAGTCTATCCCATGAATGATAGCAGGTCTGCTGAAATGTCAAACAAAGTTCATCTAGACCAGGGCTTTTGTCTGGATTTGCCGCAGAACTTCATGTGATTGCATTGCCATCATATGTGACTGGATATTCTATGTTAATGTTTAAGGATTACTGTTTTATTTTGTTTGATTCTCCAGTTCTGTGTTTGTGTTTTGCAGGTTTCTGCAGATTCCCTGGTTTCCTTCATGAGTCCAAAGACATGAGAATCTGCTCAAAATGTGTGTGCCCTGTGATGGCCTGATATTCCATCCAGGGTGTCCCCTGCCTTGTGCCTAATTATGGGTGATTCCACCGAATCGGTGTCATTTACTTGTTATAAATCTTGATTTTTTAAAATCTGTTTCAACACTGAATCTAATAATAGACATATTTAACTACTGTGCACTGGCCAACCTCAGGTAACTTTATTTCATTTTTCATGGTTTTTAAGAGTAAGATGGCATTTTTTTTTTTCAAAATGCAGCTGAAAACCTCAGGCAACTGTTACCAAAACTTCATGCAACTGTTTTAATCTTATTTGAAAATCATGTCAGCTAGTTATTTTGTGTTCCTCTCACTAAAATGTATATTTTAAAAATATATAGTTACAGTATGGAGATTTATCATCAAATTAGCAAATTTAGCAAACGTGAACCTCAGCCACATGTCATTAAATAATATGTTAACATTGAGTACATTCAAGTAACTTGCCAAAATGTATTTTTAATAAGTAAATTAATTAAATCTAAGAGATAATTGAGGTAACGGGACTGAGCGTTGAGTTCACCCAATATTTACAATATTATCCAAACTAGAGGAAGCGAGAGTACTTACTTTAGGTTTGGCCATGGTCTTCAGGAGACTGAGATGATGCAAGTTCCAGCTCAACATGCCACTTGTAGAATGTGCCAAATGTTTTAGGGTGGAAATATAGTAGTGTAACAGGATTGCGTAAGATCCTGGGGGCATGACTAAACCATGTATTTTAACTAGCATATTATTGATTTTATTATAAGGAAAATGCATTTAAAGCACAAGTAGGAAATACTGTCACACGACAATACAAAAAAAAATCTAAATACAAAGAAAAAATGTTTTTAATCATTTTATTTCATGGTGAAGTGTAGCATTAGTGAGCAGGGACAGGTGACATACTCTTTTTTTCTAGGTGGCTTTCATTGATGTTTTACATTATGTGTGTTAATTTTGCAATCAGGACATTGTGGAGGACACTGTTTGATAAGAACATGTATTATAAAGCTACGTTTCATGCATTTTTATACATAAAATGTCCTGGGGAAAGAAATGGCACTGATTTGGTGGAATGACATTATGCTATCTAGGATAGGCTCCGGGCACCCATGTGACCCAGCACTGTTTAAGTGGTTGGAAGATGGATTTCTCATTATCATAATTTATACAGCACCTTGAAAAAATAGAATATATCTCTTGTGAATCATCTGTGCTGAATGATGTCTCATCATCATACCGGTCTCACTGAAAATTGCAAAGCATAACCAATTTTTCTGAAGGTCTCAACTAGCACACTGCAATTTATAAATAGGCACTTTTCAGAAAAAGTGAGGAGATTTAATCATGCCATTATTCCTGCTGTGAACAGAAGTAAATTTAATTTAGCCCGAGGGCCATATCACATCACCAGTGTAAAGCGCGACAGGATAATCTGGCACGTGGATACGGCGATCTGCAGCTCCACTCGGAAGTTAGACGCCTCATCCATGTGGAAATGCAGTGCCTGCAGATGTGAGGGTCGTGTCTGTCACCTTGTGGTCAGATGGTTTGTTTTCTTTAAATTATAAAGCAGTTGTAGTAGGATTAAAAACTGTTCAGTCAGGTCTCTTGAGAGAGCTCTTGGATTAGAATAAAATACCAAAAAACAGTGGGGAGGTGCTTTGCGGGTATGTAATAATGGCGAAATACACACACCTGTATTAGTAGCTGCAAATTGATATATTTTGGAAATTCATCTTTTCTGTTGTCATCTTGCTCTTACTTATTAAGATAAATGAGTGTATGTGTGGACTGTGTTAAATGTGAAAACTTGACAGGTGTGGTAGTTTTGGTATACAGATCTAGCTGCTAATAGTAAGGCCTTGTCTATTGGTATGTTTTTTTTTTAATGTAGCTTTTTCTATGTGTTTTGGCCTTTCTTCCACATGGAAATGGTGTTTTAGGTCACTGAAAACAGATCATTTGTAAAATTCTGTCCAGGGTGAAGACTTTCAGAAACTCCATTTTTAGCGTTGACATGTAGGCAGGGCAAACAGAGCTGCTGGCTTGTGCCGTCAGAGTGCACGCCATTATCTATTTAGTTTGATGTCAGCGTGTGCCATTTGCTGTTTGGCATTTTCCTGACAGAGCGTTTTTACCGTTTCCATGTGGACAGGATTTTTCTTATGACAGAGGAGGAAAAACACAGTTTTAAAAACTACCCATGTACACATGGACAAGGCCTAAATCACAACTAATTTCTCTGAACTTTCCATCATCTCTTATCAGTTCAAATCTGATTGGTAATCGTTATTTGCCAGGTCAAATCTCATTGGTCCATCAATTAAGAATTCAATAAATTCTGACTACACAAATGCTTTTCCACATTATTCTTTGCGTTGACTCACCTCGAACATTTTTTATAGGATCGCTTACTTAGACTTTGTAGCGGAGTACAATGTAAACGTTGTGTAGTTAAGACATAGCAAGTGGTGTGCAATTTCTACAATACCCCCATGAAACAATTCAATTTCACATGACCTGTTCATACATCCATTTTTTAGCACTTAATATGATAAGTCAATAATTGTCACGTCAGCAAAAACTGACATTTAACCACTGATATATTTCTTTTGGGGGGGGGGGGGTACTTTATTGATCCTGGTGGGGAAATTGCCTTCTCACCTCCTCCAACCTTGGTCCCTGTGAGAGCAAGCTTGGCCGTGAAGGGCAGCCACCTCGAGGGGCGCCCAGGGAGCTGGAGTCAAGGGAGCCACGCTCTGCCCCCTAGTATTTCCTTATCGGCAAATCCCAATGAGAATGTATGGGTATAAAAAGCACACCTACCTGAATTAGGAAGTAGCCCTCATTGGCCTCATTTGTTTGCTTTTGCATTGGCTTGCCGACTTCAGTTTATGGCGACACCTTTCAAATTGTCCATTACCTGGATAACTGGGATCCAGATGTTTGAACTGAATTAAGTTGTGACTCCTGAGGCAGAAATGGGAGCAGGGACTTAGAAAACAATTGGGCTGGGTAGATCTCAGAATAATTGTGGCCAAATCCCAGGAGGACTAAAGTAAAAAATAAAGTTTTTAGAAGGCAATAAGACTGAATATTTTTTAACATTATTTATAAGAACTGCTCTAAACGTCGAACATGTGCTGCTACTCTCAAACAGTCAGAATCTCAGGAATTTCTTAAAAACCCACATGAAATCCATTAAAGTCTAATTTTTCATGCCTACAGGATGGTAAATTCTTCTACCTGTAGTATAATGGCCTATATATAAACCCTGGAACCTCTCAGTTTAAACACAAAGCCTACCAATGCAGGATACATTTCAGAACTGGAGCACAGTAATTAATTAAAACAGACATAATCCATCTATCTTCTAACTGTTTATCCAGCATAGGGTCACAGTGAACTGCAATTTGCTTGCAATGAATTGCAACGTAACCATGCAAAAATTGTATAAAATTCCACGCTTTGTGACTAAGTGCTGCTGAGAAGGAGACCGGATTTCTCCAGCAGATGGAGATGTTTACCTGTGTGAAAAGCTCAGCTCTGTTTCTGGGTTTCTCATGCATGGTCTTGGCCGCTTAATGTAGGAGCCAAATTACATATGATGACAATTGCTCTCAGTAAGTAATTAAAGGTTTACATTAAAAAAAGACCCTACACGGGTGCCCTTCCTCTTTGTAATTCCTCTCGCTAGGTTCTGCTGTCTAAAGCAGGCCTCAGCTGCCCTTGTGTGATAATGTCTCCTGCAGACCACCACTGGGTATCATATAAACCCACTTAACAGTGAGGTTAATTAACCTTATCACCGCTTAGTCCAGATAACATGTAGGTATGCCTTTAAAAATCCTCATGTAAACGCCCAGTTCTGTATATAGCCCTTCTTTGCACTGATAGTTTGCCTTCCTGCTTTGGGGTGTTAATAGCATATATACGAAATCATTCAGCATTTGTTCCTTGTTACTGCATTGTCAGCACCAGAGCAAATCTGTCGGGTAGGCCCAAGATTTTTATGGGGTTAGGGTTGTGGTTGTGGTGGGGGTGGGGAGACCTTCGGTAAGCATATGATCCGAAGCCAGGTTTATTTGTTTAGGATGAACACTTTTTAAAATAGAATAAAAGTAAAATAAAAGATGGTGTCCTAGATGGGTGGCATTTGGGGGAGCAGAGTGGCTCATTTAGGGCCGTATGGGCTGGGGTGCCCCCCCGCAACGCTGGCTCTGTGTTCTCCTCTTTTATCAAATTAAATATGGCCTGAAATGAATATCTAATCCTGTAAATATATTCTATTCAAAACCATGAATATTTCATGAGATCTTTCATGTCTAAGTAAACATATATGTATATCCATCCATCTTCCAATCACTTGTCTAGTGCAGGTTGATGGGGGTGGACCTCATCCCAGCAAACAGAAGGTGCAAAGGAGGGCTACTGCTGGGCAGGGAAGTCGGTCCATCGCATCATGAGAACATAGTGCCACCCCAGACATATAAATGCTGTTTATATGCCGGAATAATACAGCCTTTAAGGTTATGATGCTGGATTGTCTTCGGGATAGAATGTGTGTGACTGTGTCAGAATGAAGCCTATACGCATACTGCCAGGCCCTTATTTCCTTCCTCGAGTTTCTGCAGCCGGCCCCAATGTCTCTCATCTACCACTAACCTCAATCCTCAGATCCGTAGAAGGAATTAAGACATGTGGAACCAAGGAGCATCCAGCACCTGAGGAGCTTCTGGGGTTAAGGCCTTTATAGGTATTAAAGGATAGTGCTATGACTACTCTGCCACTTATCAGATGTGAGCCAATGACCCTCTGGACCCTCTGTGTTCACCATATATGTTTTGGTTTTATATATGCAGCCAAAATGAAGAACATGCCTTGACAAGTAGATTTGCAAGTTAATTTCTCAAGATGTTTTAGAAATGTTTTAGAGTCCCGCTTTGTTTCATATTTCTAGAATTTTTCAAATTCGTTCAGCTTGTTTCTTATTGATGTTTCTAATTCATCTACACAGTGAAATGCATTACTTCTGCTCAGTATTAAATGTATAACCACTGTCTTATCTAGGCTGTACCCCAGCCTCCAGGAACTCCCCCTGGTCCTGATAAGGGATGGATCTTGACCAAGATGGCAAAAGATGGATTGGTGAGCTAAATATGCGGTTGACCTCTGATATGAAGTTCCCCAAACATTTCTATTGTCTGCCTTATCATATTTGTTAAAGATTATGTAAAGAATTTAAATGTAGGACATCAGAATGATCTCTGGTAGGTTGACATTCTTTATGTGTATAAGGATCTGGTCAGTCTTCCATGGTGCAAACACACAGTAGTGATTTAAGCCCTATTCCCATTTTTGTATAATACTTCCAAACATTGGGTTAATGAACAACAGATTGCTTGACAATATGTTCATTTTTAATCAGCACCTTTACCCTAGAAACCCGGGTCTTCTAGCTCCCAAGATGGAACATTAATTAGGACATAGTTCAGACACAGTGGGAGCCGGGTTCGAGATCTCCCGGGGTAACCAGCGCGTAAAATCCCGACGTTTCCTCGCTTCCGTTTCCAGCTTGGGCTGCTCCATAATTCAACTGCAGTAGGAGGCTCCCGCTCACTGAAGAGTGTCATCTTTATCTCCTGGGATTTGTTGCGGGGTGAAGAGCTGTTTTGCGACGCGGACCAGATGACACCGGATGCACATTTGAGGCTAATCCAATTAGCTGCAGACTGCAAGAGACCTAAGTCTTTTAGTCTGGCTCACTTGGCTTCACACACCAGTAGCGTGGCAGAGAGTTGACTCCAGAAACAATTGGACAAGTATTTTTTCCTCTTGTGATGGGCCTCACGAACTGGACAAACGGGTGGATGGAGTTTCCTTGTGGGAAGAACGTTGTCCACTATTTCTTCTAATGAAATCTTATTAAGCGGGACTTCCAAAGAACAATTGATAGAACTGCACCCTTAAACACACACAGAGGAGTTAAAAGTAACGCTCTGGTCTTCATTGAACATTCACGGCCATCTCAACAAAGTTCAATTATTCTGCACTCAGAAAGCCCATCTGTGCACCTCAGCTTTTCACGCGTAATAGGCTGATTTCATCCAAAGCCCGCCATATGTTGTGTGTGTGTTCATAGGCATGTTTGAAGGGGGAGGCATGTGTTAAGGAAGGCGATCAATCTAGCCAAGCTCGGGGTCTTTGGCTAGCAATTAGCCAGCAGTTGACTGATTAAAACTAAATCCAGAAACTTATAAAAAGGTAATTGGGGAAAAAAAAATAGTAAAATGGGGCGACATTACAGAAATATAGTTGCCAGAGCTATGGGCCGGCAAAGATGACCTTGAGATTAGGCTGAAGGTCAAAGGTACCTACTGATGCCAAGATTATGATAAATGAGGAAAAAAATGGGAAATTTATTGGATGAAAAACAATAAATACATTTCTGTTGGTCCCTAAAACCCCGACCAGAATGAGTACTTAGAAGACGGATGGACGGATGGACGGATGGACGTGTATAAATTCTGTTTGACTTGTGCCTAGCAGTAATCGAGTATTAAAGT
>JAODKM010000038.1:9887966-9904395 GCA_026780845.1 Petrocephalus sullivani
CATCATCAGGGTCTTTTTGAGCCGCACTTTGTCTGGTTCCTCACCCACGGACCTGTTTGCCTTGGGTGACCCTACCAAGGGCATAAAGCCCTGGACAACTTAGCTCCTGGGATCACTGGAACACGCAAACCCTTCCACACGGTAAGGTGTCGGCTCATGGAGGGGGTGGATCCATATGAAATCCCTAAAGAGGAATGGATTTGTGACGCCCCTCACGTTTACCAATGGGTTTGGTTACCCTGTGTGTGGCGTGAGTGCCTATACCGCTTCACAATTTCTACATTTTAAATTGTTTCAAAATTTTAATTCGTTCATTTTAATCTTTTAATCATTGGTTACATGACCTGGAAGTTTATAAAGATTGGAACAGTTTTTTTGATTTTGCAGTTCTTATGCCTGTTCGCAAAAGACACCTTGTTTTTGTACTGTTGTCATTCATGACATTGTTCATTTGCACAATGTTATATTATTGTTATACTGTCATATTTAGGAAACTTGACACAGGAGTTCCCTATGTCAGCATTTACGGCAGCCACAGAGGTTGGAACAAATATTTATAAATGCTTTTGACAAGTTATGTGGACTGTCATGAAGGGCTTATGTTGGTGCCATGAAGCCGTCAGAGAGCACCCTTAAGTAAAGTGTCACCATATATATACGAGGGATGTTCAAAAAGTTTCCGTACTTTTATATTTTCGTTGGAAACTGTGAAGGCAGGAGGAGCAGTAACTGGCGTGTCTGATCGGGTCATGTCACTAGTTCCGTCAGGCAAGCCGGCTGCCCTTGCAGGTTAGCATAAGAGTTGTCACCTTGTGGTGAAGATGGCTGCGAAACTTATTAATTGCACCAAAAAGAACAGTTTTCTGTCATATACTTTTTGTGGGCAGAAGGCGTGTCGGGAGCACAAATTAATCTCCGCACGAGTGCTCTGTATGGGGATAAAGTATTCTCTCGTAGAGTGGTCCATGTCAGGGTCCTGCCCGTCCAATCCTGTCCATTGTGTCTTTCACCTTTTGGCCTGCTGGTGTGGGTGGCCATCCTGATCCCCTTCCTTGTTTGTCCCTAGTGTGTTGCTCTTGCTCCCAAGGCTGCTGCATAGCTCAGTGTGTTAAGCGTGTGGCACTGTTAATCCCCCATGTCATGGGTTCGAGGCTGGCTAAGCCCAGCCTTCTCTTATTTTGTATATTTTAAGTTTCTTTTCCTCAGTGTTCAGTTTTCCCTTTTAATTTTAAGTTTTCCCTCCTTGTGTGTTTGGTTATTGTTCCACTTGTTATCCTAGTGTATTGTTATTTGGTAGGTGTTTTCTAGTTTCCGTGTCTAGTATTCCCTAGGTCTGTTCATTTTTCCCACCTGTCGCTTGTTGTCCTGTGCCCTTACTTGTTGGTTAATTGATTTGCACCGGTTCCTTGTTTGCCCCAGTGTTTCTGTGTATTTAAGTGCCTGTCCTGCTTGTTAGTCGGCCATTGTATTGTGAAGTGTATGGTGTAAGCTCTGTTTTGGCTCCCTAGGTTTAGATTTCTTCAGTGTTCTTTCTGGTTTTTGTTGTAACCCCATCGTGGTCTGTTTTCTTTTGTAGTTTTTCCCCCCGTGTTGTTTTTTGCCCCCCCAATAAACCCCATTTGTTTTCTGAGCCCCCCCACTTCCACCATGCCACGTCGCCAACAGATCCTTGACAGGTCTATGAGTGGACTGACATGTCCCAGAATGGCCGTACTGTTGTGAGTTGGTATGACACTGGGAAAACTATATCGTTGTATCCCTAAAGAAAGTGACTATGTAGAAAAGTGATACATTTTTTGCTGCAATTTTGTTTTTAAATAAAGTACGGAAACTTTTTGAACCGCTCATATATGTAAAGTATATTGATCAACACTTTGCTTTACCGCAACACCTGCTGCACAGATGTGGCCATTTTGGCGTCTCCTACCCATCCACCCCATAATGCACTGCAGCATGATGTCACATTTCTGATCTCTGTACTACGATTTTTCAATACAGCTCCGACTGTGAAGCTTACATAACATTGTACAATGCAATCACATGACTGACAGGATGACATCATAACTAAAATATATATCCAGAGCCAAATTAAATGAGACATATGTTGACCACCCAAAACACAAATTTTAAAGCATGAGTAGTCATGCATGGATAGAAACAGGGAAACCCTCATTTGCCCAGTCAGCGCACAAGGATGGATTGGTGATGTCTGAGGGCGCTCTCTGGTGCCCACGCTTCTTCACGCTAGTGATTTTGTGAGTAATTGGTCATTGCAGTCATCCCCATGCTGGGCTGCTCACTGGGGCTGGAGGGGCCTCTCCGAACCGCACGGATTCGTCACATGGCACAGATGGTGCACGGTCGATGGGCCACCTCCATGTTCCCATGGACAAATAGGCACATTAACTGAGAACGCGTGCCGCATTTGAGATGCCACCAGAGGCCTGTAGGGGGCGAACAACAGGCCGTCATGTAAGTCAGTAATCAGTCATTCCCCTACAGATATACAAATGAGCACAGCATCACCGTGAAAGCCTTGGAACAGCGACACTGGATGCTGATTTCTCACCATAGATCAGGCAGGGGGGGATGAACTGCCCGCGGTAAGGAGCTTTGATCCTCCAGCTGGGCGCAAAATCTAACTCGAGGCCAGGCTGCCCGACCTTCTTTGAAGATCAAAAAGCTCAAGAGCACGGAACCTGTGATCACTTTCCTTGAGCATTCTGACGCGAAAGATCGCAAGATGCCGGCCGTTTCTAAAACACGTTATTAGGCTTTGTGTGGTACTGAGCAGTTATCAAGATACATGGATTTGCCTCACGAATGCAAAAATGCACCACATGCTTTCATTAGGTTGCAATTCACAGACCGCGGCCTGCTTTTTAACTCCTTTTCAAAACTCACACGGTGCCGCCACAGAAGTGTTCCCTAGTGCAGATCTGAAGGCTAATAACCAGGAGCAGCGATGGGCAGAAATACATAAAAAAGTATTTTGTTGTACTGCTAGAAAATAATAATCAAAATACTGGTATGAGAAAATGTATTGAATTAAGATACAAGCGACTTGTAATTTGAAAATACAAAAAGACTTAGTGGCGGTGGCTGACTGGGGTGCCAGCGTGTGGGGGGGACAAGAAAAGGTCAGGTCGGTGGCAATGGCTGACCGGGGTGCCAGCGTGTGGGTGGTCAGGTCGGGTGGGGAGCATGCACTGGTGAATCACATTGCCGCACCCACCACATGACGAGCATGCGCTGGTGAATCAGATTGCCGCACCCTCCACATGACAAAACACCTTGACATCCTGGTTGGCGACCCCCCAGGCTGGCATACAGGCCAGTCCCACCCTCTGGAAATGACCATCTATTTGCTGCAGCCAGGTGTTACGTGGGCGACCCTTTAGCCTGGTCCAGCTGCTCAGATCTTCGCCAATGAGGGCAATGATCACATTCAGGCAATCGCGCCACATGACCATAGGGCCGTAACTGATGCTCCCTCACAATGCAGGTAATGTGCCTCATTCAGGACTCCTTGAGCAACTGCTGATCTGACACAAAGTCAAACTAGCGTTACCCAAGGATTCTCCGGGGTACACAGGGACACAGCACTAAATAGTGTCCATACTGTATCTCACAGCCATACAGCCAGACAGGGAACACTGGGACTCTAAAGACTTGCAAAGATATCAGGAGTGCCACACACCCTTTTCCAGTGACCTCATGACCCCCTCCACCCCCAATGCTCTCCCAATCCGTCTACTGACTTCACAGAAAGAGACTCCAGAGACATGAATAATGTTGCTGAGGTAAGTGAACCATTCGGTCGACATTCTCCCCACAGACAGACACAATGCTGATGGCTGTGCCATCATTAAAGGCCTGGACACTCACAAACCCAGACACTCAGACTCTTCACTCATTCTCTCAGAGCCTCCATTGACTCCCCGAGGATTACAGCATCGTCAGCAATGTTAACACCAATGAATCTTTCTTTGCCAACAGACGCACAACTGCCACAACAACACAGCCCTACCCAACACCCAGTCCATTCAAGCACTGAACACAGAGGGAGCAAGAACACACCATAACCCTACCCAACACCCAGTCCATGCAAGCACTGAACACAGTGGGAGCAAGAACACACCCTAACCCTACCCAAAACCCCGTCCATGCAAGCACTGAACACAGTGGGAGCAAGAACACACCCCTAACCCTAACCCTAACGAACCCCAGAATCAAACGGGAAGGATGCAGAGGTTCTGCCTCCCCTCTGCACAGCACTCACAGTACCAAAGTACAGGCCGGTCATGATGTCCAGGAACTTCTGGGGGGAACACGCAAAGTCTCTGGATGTCCCACCGGGCAGCTCAATCAACTAAGTGAAAGGCTATACAAAAATTGCCAAAGGCAGCAAAAAAACTATATTCGCATTTGCACTCGATGAGAACCCTCAATGCCAGGTTGAGGTTGATGGTAGACTTCTTTGGCACAAAACCAGACTGCTCCGGTTGCTGGTAGGAGAACGAGTGATCCTGAATGCTATTGAGGATGACTCTAGCAAGGAAATTACCCGGCACTGAGAGCAGTGTTATCCCCTTGTAGTTGACACAATCCAGACAATCACCCTTCCCTTTCCAGGTCGGGTCAACAAGTTCCTTTTTCCAGTCAGTCGGGATGACGCCTATCTCCCAAACAGAACTAAAGATTGCTTGCAATGCCAGGAGGACAGCCTTACCACCAGCCTGGAGAAGTTCATCCCGGACACCACAGATCCCTGCAGCCATCCCCACCGTCAACTGATTCACTACTCGTGAAATTTCAGTGTGATCGGTGATTGGTAAATGGTGGGTCAGCCTCAAGAACTGTGGACTCAGAGATGTCCAATATCCTCGCCGGAGCAGCTTAAAGCAGCTGCTCAAAGTAGCCAGTGGGTCACAACGGCCTGCAACTCTCTGAGGAACAGATCCGGATGCGCGTAACATTTTGATTCCTCTGTAAGCAGGACGTGTCACTTGCTCACAGATCCCTCTAACAAACCGTCCCTCTCAGCTCCCGACCAGAAATGCCACCAAGCCATGCACTGCGTCTTCTCTTGATAAAAACCGGGGTGCCCTGCAAGATGAGACATCTCCTTCTAGGAACACCGGCAACACTGACGCAACCCTCACTAACCTTCATGGTCTTATCACGGAAGGTCTCCCACGTCACATTAGAGTCAGCAGTTGCACCCAAGTCTGCAAGTAAACTCGTTAGAAACAGCCTGACCTAGGCGCCTGGCCAGGTCCAGCCTCATTCTCCTAGTAGGTAGTAGCCTGCTGGACCTAAGCTGAGTCTTCAAAATACAACAACAAGTCTTTGGTCAGAATTCACTAAAGTGTCCACCTCTGTAGACCCTGTAGTTCTGTAGGAGCCTCCAGCGTCTGCCCACGAGCATGTGATCAGTCTCCTTCACTACACCACCAGTACTGGAATACCAAACAGCTGATGACACTAAAACTAGAATCCAGTGACCTGCAGACCCTGACCTTTTGCAAAGTCAAGGAACATAAAGCTACTTTTACCCTGGTTACCACACCCGTAGGGACCGACACAATCCTCAGACATCACTCCGCACGGTCAGAGCCTACCCATCTCTGACCAAAAGGAGTTTAAACTCCTTAAGGTGGGCAATACTGTCACTGTTCCAGCACCTAGGAATACCTAGGCCACATGGACAAGCAGTTAATGTCATTCACTTCATTTCACTTCCTCCGCAGTGCAGGTAATTTGGCCCGAGGCAGCTACCTGATCTGCCTATGACAAAAGATGGCCCTGTCATGGGGGGCCAGGTGCTGAACATGACTGAAACGAGGTCCATGCCTACCTTTGGTGGTTGTTAAGGACGACATCCCAGGAGAAATGAGCCCTACCCCGGGGGGTTAATTTGAACACATTGCCTAGCTGCACACACGCTAATCTCTGAGTAACTCTACATCTGCATGGACGTCTGTGTCCAGCACAGCGGCTCACTCTGCCACACCTCTGCACCATCTGCCACACTCACGTTCATCTCTCTTTCCCAAGCAGCACCAGCATCACATCGCAAATAATTTTTTTCCTCTGTCTCGAGTTTTCATTTTTGTTTTTCTGACTGGCTGCAACTTCATAGGTTTTGAAACAAGACAAAGTTCAGTAAATACATTTCAGCGCGCACTACTGGCACTCAGCAAAGCAAGACTCTTATCTGTTAAAATGACTTGCATGCAATCAACGTGAAATGTCCGGATAATGGATGATTCTCACAGCACTCGTGCCACATACTCTGACGATGTGCAGCATCCTCAGTGACATGAAGGAAGCTCTCCTTACACTAGTGCAAAATGGCAGCGCTGTCCTAATATTAATGGGCATGCAAGGGGTATTACTTTAACTGGAGGCTGCTGCTGAGTGTTAACACTGTTTCATAACCCAACACTTACAAGGAATCAAAAGGAGTTGTAAAATCTATTGTACCACTGTGCCGAAGGCCTTAGGTTCAAATCCCACTTTTGCGTCCTTGAGCAAGGCCCTTGATCCCAAATGCTCTCGAGTCACTATCTGGCCACTTCCTCTCACTGACCCTCAAGCTTTCCTCACATGTAAGTTGCTACATACATGGGATTAAACCAATGCTTTGCTGTGATGTAACACAAGTAACAGCCTGACGACAGGGCTGGTTTAGTTCCCTTCTTAACTAGGCTGTGCAACTTTTACGATGTGTTAGACACATGACAGGAATGATGCAGGCTTTTATTATAAAAAGGTGAATTTCCACACCTTCAATGTTCCCTTTTTAATGTACCATTGACTCATCTAGAGATGACTCATGTTTTTTACTCTGTTCCCCCTCCCCATCAGACTGTGTGGTGCCCTAGGCGAGATTCGCCCCCCCCGCTCCCAGCAAACATCCCTTCCCAGTTTCACTTTGCCCCAGACAGTGCATGGGGGGGGGGTTGGCGGTGAAGCTTGTCGGCAACAGATATCACAGATGTGCGTCAAGAGAAATGAATCACAAATGCTTACATCCATTTTCAGCTCCTGCTGAAGTGTTCTGGGGCACCATAGGCCACAGGGCTGGCTGCCGCGTGGACAGGACACCAGTGCATTATGGGGCACACGGGCACGGGCAACTCCGACCCATCAATATAGCTGAAGCGAATGTGGATTATGTGATTAATGGGAAGAAACCCTCACATACACTGGGTAAGAAGAATATGGAGAGCAAGCACTGCGTCGGATATGACCCTCCCCGCTGAACTATTATCCATTAATGCACTTTTGCCAATGACCTACTTTTATTACATACGTTATAAACCACATTTAAATCGACACATATATTTTTATGTGGAACTAGAAGAATATAGACTATTCTTAAAATTTCAGAGATCACAGGTTTCAGCTGTAGTAGCCTCAACAGAGACAGGCAATGATCTGTCAGCATGGAGACCCAGTGCTTGACTGCTTAATGCACCACCAGTCTAAGCTTTTCCCCTTTGGCCCTCATTCATGTCCTGGCAGATTAATCCGCCGAGCAGTAAACATTTAAATCACAGAAATGTAACCTTTTCACATGCAGCTCCACAGAGACAGATGGGCCTCTCGAATTTACTGCCAGCTTAAGGGACCCAGGGAACTTGGGAAAAAGACATGTTCACCATTCTGTCTTGTCACCATTCTTACTTGTGTGTGTGATCCTAAGAGGCACATCAACATGGTGAGAGGCCCTGGGCCGTGTGAGCTGTTTAAGACCCCCTACTATTATCTGGGGGTGGGGGCGTTGGTGAAGGTTTACCCCGATAATTAGATTTAAAAGAAATTTTAAGGGAGATTGATCGCATGGTCTGCATTCAAATTATTTTACCAGTTCGAACATAAAAATACAGGACAAATCACAACCCATTTTGGTCCAAAGTGAGACATAGCGTTTTCATTTTCAATACAGGACAGGTTGAGGCCCCTTTTCAATAGGGGGCCCCTGGCCTTCAGCCTGGGTAAGCCTGTGCATTAAAATGCCCCTAGTAATCCTACACCAAATTCTCCAATCCTCTAAATCCACAATTCTCAGCTTGTTTCAATTGAATCTGTATAGATTACTATTAACCTCTGTATTTATACAGAATGATAAATTAGCTCAGTCAGGGAATTACTAGCTCAGTCGAATGCCTAAGTCAGAGGCATAAACAGGGATGGGCCCATATCAGCACTGGTTGGCTACTGGAGTGCCCCTCCCCTGTCAATCACAGATTCAGAAGATATAATTGGCTAGTGAGGATGGCCCCTTTGTATGAATTACAGTTAATTCTATACACACTGCTTTAAATAATGTTAGAATCACCCCTGGATTAAGTATAACAAGACAGGCTGCAGAAACCAGCTAAACGAATGCAGATCATTTGCGGGTAGACGAGAGTGTGCTGACAAGATACTCTGGAAGGGATACCAGTGCCGACAGCCACAAACTGGGAGCGATGCCGTCTCCTGTTTTCATCTAGCCCTTGGCCCGTTCTCACCGAATGCTTTGCTGAAGCCGAGAGCTGGCTTTTAGTTCAGCGCAGGTCTTCCTCCAGCAACCTCTCGACAGGTTCTGGTTTGAGAAACAAAGGCTGTGAAACAGCCCACTGAGAGCCGGATTAGCGCTGCATCACAGCCAGTGAACCTGGAGCATCTTCACCCCAACACCTGTTTAATGCTAAAACCCAACCAGAGAGTATGACTGCCAGACACCCCGGGACAGGAGGGGAGAACATGCGGAGTGACTCAGCACTGTATATAGGCAGACTGGAGTTTGGCTCGTACTGCAATGGGCCTGCTTAAGTCACCCAGTCCTACCAAACAAATGTTGACATTATGCCATGATGCTTTCCCTATGTATATTGTATGACTACATGGACTGACCTTCTTCAAATTATCTGGAGTGGTCTGCTGATCCCCCAAAGACAAACGATAGATAGATAGATAGACAGATAGATAGATAGATAGATGCATTTTATACATTAAACATGAATGCATCGTTAACTCGATGATAACCAAATAAATGAATAAGATGGAGAACCTGTAACTTTCCCGAGTGATGCAAAGTGCTGCAAATGCGAGCAGAGCATCCTTTCCTTGTTGGATTCGAGTTCTTCTCGAAGCACAGTCGACACATCTCCGATAGCACGCTCACCCGGCCCTCCTCGGACAATAGGATCACACAACGCGTGTGATCCGCTGCTCGGGAGGCCTTGAAAATCCGAAGCTAAGTTAAGCCGTAGCTTGGCAGGGTCCCCCTACAGCGGCGGGGCAGCAAACGCGGAAATGCACAGGCATACACAGCCATCCCGAGTCTCCGGAGCCGCTGCCGGTGAGGAGCGAGAGGACGTCTAACAGTAATTAAGTGAGAGCGATTTAGCGCGTAATCGGAGCGATTTATAGTATTTTTGCGACTCAGCAGCGCGCATCTCCAGAGACCATAAGACTGGGTGGGGGGGGGGGTGCTTTGAAGTGCTTGGAGCGGATCGTAAGCCGGGAGATCCGCCGTGGGGACCCTGCCGTCTCTGGGGCTCCGCTACATGGACGCTACCCAGCATCTTCCCAAAAACCACGCTTCTCATTAAATCACAGCTGCTTTATTCCAGGTGTTATTTCATATTTATAATATGTGAGTTGATTTATGTTCGGTTAAATTGAATCTGATTTTTTTTATCTTTGATCTACTACGTTCATATTCACAGTAGGTTGCAGGGTTTTTCCTTCATACTGACAGTGCTTTGCATCTCGCCTTCGACCTGCCTAATTTTTGTTACAGCTGGCCGGGGACAGGAGGAGAATCTGCGCCTGCGGTGCTTTGTGACACCTTACGATCGCCCGTAGCACTGCTGCCGCATATAAATAACTAGGTGGCTGCAGGTCGCGCACTTGGCTTTTGGTTCTCAACCCCCAGCCCTTCAGGAGATAAACGACAAAAGTGGGAATAAAGCTCTTAAGTGCACTGGGGGGCGTCTATCTGTCCGCATTTAGCTCTGGGTGTAAGAATTCAAGGAATAAAACAGAATCTGCTACTGTTCCCAAGAAAATACCAAATGTCTGCAAAAAATCAATCATATTTAGCTTATTTATGGATCGCATTGAAATAGATTCGTAAAATATCAAAATAACAGCCTATAACAGTAGATAAAAACGAATTTGATGAAAACATTTTACCCTCGTTCCTAGACTATATCCAGCAACAACACCGTTACTCCCCCATGCAGCAGAGCACTGTTTAGTGGACTATGGCATGGTGTGTGCTTGGTCGTGTTCCCAGAATAACGGGAACACGGTCAGATGGGTTTGTTAGGGGGATGCAATGCAGAAAGACACGTCCCCACGGCCCGGCTGTCAGGGGGGATTAAATCAGGGCAGAAATCATTGCGGGCAGCGAGTCTTTCCCTTACTTCTTACTTATCTGCCACAGCTTAGTGTAATGAAACAGCCTGAAGTACAAGGTCCGGGTAGGAGGGAGCGTGCCTTTCTCGAGATGCCAGGGGTCCCGCTGTGGATGTTAATCTAATTCCCCAAAGCCAGCAATGCAATGTGCGAAGTATCACGAAAGTTAATCATATTGTTCTGCCACTTTTTATTCTGTCTGTTTGCAAGCTTCCCCGAACGCCATCCAATAATTATTATCCTAATGTACAGACTGAAAAGTTTGTGACATCTCTAATTAGTAAATAAGAATGCAGTGCAGTGTTTTATGCAATAAAATACGGCTTAATCAAAAAGTTTTTTTTCCAATTGAAATACAGGCTACATATATTTTTTTAATCCGAATAATAAGGGTTCAAGGTACTTGAACGAGGTGCTTTACACTAGACAGTAGTGTAAAAGCATAAGCAAGAACATTCAGAGGCTACAGGAATGACATATTGTGCCTAGTCGTGTAGCAAATTTAGTAATTATATGTTGCATGCCTAGTTTCCTTTTCAGAAACTGTGATATTAGTCGTTCGGGTAATAAAACATTTTATTTTGTTGCCGTTTCATTTTCTGCGAACCCCAGAGCTCTGAAACTAGTTAAGGTTTTGCTACAACTTGCTGTGTTACATCCCTGTCCAACGGGTGTTAGTGGGAGGGTGAAACCTTCTAACCTGCAGGGTTCCAGTTCGAGACCTGGAACGGGTAGAAAGCTTATCTTTCACGTTTCTCAACCTGTATTGCTCCAGTATGACGTCAAACTGGATACATTCGCAAAGCCCTAGCCTAAGGAACAATATACTAATCATCTGAAACCATACCATCATAACCGAACCGCCGAAACGTAAATAGGCGCTGCCGGTGTAGCTGGAGGCTCGCGCAGTTATTGATATGATAAATCATTACGGGGCTGTCGCGAAATACGGACGGGTTATTATGCAAGCGACAAATTCGGTGTTAGCATCCCAACGAGAAATAAATATGAAAAGGTTATGAAGTAACCTTAAGCCGTGTTCGTGATTTGGGTCGATAAAATAGGTTACATAGGTAAAACAATCGAAAACGCATGCAAACGAATCTGGTTATGGATCCGCAACACATTGGTTAATTATTTGTCCCAGATGTTTCTAGATTGTTTTATACAATCCCGAAACACTTCGCATTCGTGTATATTATATGCAGTATTACACACTTCGCCTAAAGATAATGTTCCGGATGGAGTCTTTGCATTGAAGCTACGAAAATAAAAACACATAAATTACCTTACGGGTAAGAACGCACTTTGGAATTATGTGCCGCCAAGATCACTGTTCTGAAATGCAAAAGATTATTCTTAGATATTTGTGCATTCTTACCAATGCCTTAGATTAATGCAACCCCAAATAGAGCAGGATCACATTATTAAATAGCGATGAGCGACGAACTTCAGCCGGTGCCACGAATGCACGGATCTCCCGAAGATCAGTACCCACCGACACACACACACACACACACACACTGGCTGCCCAAAGTGAGGTGAGATGGGAGGGGTTCCGTCATGAGATCACAACGGGAAAATTAACTGAGTGTAAAGTCAGAGAAGCACAGACTACTCAGAGAGAAGCCAGCACCCAGTAACGGGTTCGGCGTAAATGACCATTCCATGTCCCGCGGAGTACAACAGAGTGCGTTCCTCTGGCTCTTTTTCTAAAGGATTTTTTTTTAAGCTAGGATTTTAAAGAAGAAAGTTTTATTGAAAAGAACTCGGACCATACTTGCGCATACAGGACGTTGGTGCGTTATATAGCACTACGGCGATCTCTCTGACTCTAAAATAATATTAAAGCAATTTCCTTTGTTTGAAAATATAATTCAGTCAACAAAAAGTGTTGAGCAAATGATATATAAAAGCAGGCAAAGAGGAGGCAGGGGGAAGGGACGCCGTTACTCTGGATCTTCGCATTCCCGCTCCGGTTGTTTGAGCTCCTTTGGGGGGAGATCTTCCTCGGCCATGTGCCTCCTGGCTAAATGCGTGATGCTCTCGCAACTTCTGCTCTACTGGGCGGAAGGCGGCGCGGCGCTGTCCGGATGCGCCAGGCAGCGACGCGAGAGCTGCGGGGGCGAACGCGGACTCAACGGCACCTGCGACCGCGGACTCAAGTGCGTTATCAGAGCGTCTCCGGACGGCGGCTCCGGCAGGGTCGGGGTTTGTGAAGGTCTGTACCCAGACAGGCTTTAATCAGTCTGTAAACTTACCGAGCAAATAACCTCTTATATGCATGCCCCAGAAATCAATTTAATCTGTCTGTAACACACTTTGGATTAATTTAGATCATCCTACCCTTCCTTCCATCTATCCATCCATCCATCATCCATCCATCCATCATCCATCCTCCATCCGCGTATATCCATTACAGGGTTTGGATGGTGAAGTTCCTTTCATAGTAAACTGTTGCTTGTCGCTGGGTCTATACCCTCAAGGGTCTACCAATTGTACCCTAACTGTAGGTAAATGTACATTTAAGTCTAATTTAATGTACAGAAATGGACTCTGGGGAACATCCCCCAAGGTACAAACAACATCAATGTACCCCCAATGGTACAGAAATGTTCCTCATAGTCAGTTTCGGTATTTTGAAAGGTAGGCTATATGTTCCCTTGTGGGTACAGCCCCCCGCGAAAAGCTAAGGTACAAATCGGTGCTCTTTTTTTCTGACAGTGTTCATAACAAAATCGGGGCACTGCACTGCTTAAGCACCGTAAAAGTGCCAAGAAATGGTTTATGTGAATGTTTTCCGAAATCAGACTCATAACAAATACCCAATAGGCTACTAAAATCCTCTTCATTGATTCGGGCATTGTCAGCATTCCAAAAGTGGTTTTATGCACGCATATTAATTAATATAGGCTATATGATGGGATACATAACTATTTAAGAGCAGGATTTGCGCGAATTAATTGACAACATATAATCATATTAATACTGTTTATCGATGTGTCTTTTATGTAGCAAAGGCGGCACTTACTGATAGGGTACAAACAGGTAAATTAAGCCAGTGTCAATAACATATGTGTGTGTTAAAGCTGACAACTGTTCCAAATTTTTTAAAATCTTTTTAAAAGAATGCCCCACCGCAACAAGACCTTCCCTTTAAAAGTTTGAGAACATGGGGGCAGCGGGCAAACCCCCCATCCCGACGGCGCCTTAACGCAGCGCAGTCTACTGCGCTTCGGCCGCCACCGTATTCACTGCATTTGAGCACTCCATATGTAAATGATCCGTTTTTGGAAGTAGTTCCCTTCAAAATGTCATGCAAATACCGAAGGAAAAAACAAAGTACTTTACGCAGTCCCGGCGGTCTCCTTACACGCTGTTTTCACATTCTTTGCCACAGCAATGGGTAAGTAAGTATGGCGTTCTCTCAACAAATTAAGGCTACAACATCTGTCTAAACACATTATACCGTATTTAACCACAACACATTTCCTATGGGCCCCTTTTGCTTTTGTTATTTCGTAATTAAATTAGGCAAAGAGGGAAACGTATAATGTGCACGGAGATAATAAGCTTGAAACTTTGGTACTTTAACTGTTGTTATAGGCTGAGAGGCGCTGAAACCCGTGTTAGATCTGCTTTCACTGCTGCGGCCTGCAGTCCGTCTGTGCGCTCCACAGCTTAGCGTTTCCTATAGCTGCCCTCCTGAACACCCACTGTCTCACTGGCCTCCTTTGCGGAGCTGGAGTGGATCCAGGGAGTGGGGTTTATCAGCTGCGTTATGTTAACTTCGGCAGGCTGGAGTCCCTGCCCGTTTGCTATTTGATTTTGTGCTGTGGTAAGGCCTTTGTAGAGTCATTTCTAAAGGGTCTTAACTGCATGAATGCGAGCTAGATGCGGGGACTTCTGTGCTTCCCCTGGGGTCCGCCCCCTTTTCATGACTGCTCCAGGCTTGTGCCATCCCATCATGCAATGCGGCAGGTCCCCGGGCTCCTGGAAGTTGCCTCTCCTCTGTCTCTTACTGTTTTAAAGACAACGGTGCCATCCGCAAGCGCACATCAGACCCCATAAGCTCCCCCACACATCCCACCAGCCACGTTTCATCTCCGGCGCCCTTTGATGCCAAAGCCGGCTTCCCGCGGCTGAGCTGACGACTCCCTTGCACCCTCCCTTGTCGAAGATGGCGCGCCTGTCAAGCAACCTGGGAGAGCCCGAGGCTTATCAAAATTTAGCTTCCCCAAAACTCACATGGAACTGGTTTATGGATGTATTTACTGTACCCCCCTTACATGGTTATAATTCTTTTCCGGGTAAAATGAGAAAAACAAATACTAGTGGAATAAACCTCTACTACCAATTGACACTAGTCCGGTTGCGAGTATTGTTTTTACAGTACTGTACTAAGAAATGACCGTTGCCCTTTTTAACGCTTTTCTTCTGCTCAGATGCAGCATGGGACGTCGATCTGAGCTCGGCAGCCGGACCCTGCAGGGGACGCCTGGTCAAAGGTTGTGATCTGGTGGACAGGAAGTGTGTGTGTGGCCAGAAGTGGTCCTGTACCGACCCCTACTCCTTCCCCAGCTGGGACGCATGCCGCGTTGGCCTCCAGAGGACGGAAGGTAAGCCCCACTTTGGCGTATCTGTCCTGCCATTCCCTGTTCTCCCTCTGAGCTGCTAATAGCCTCATCTTAGTGAGGTAGATGGCTAAATAAGATCAATTAAGAAAATAATGACTGAAATTGCATGCTGGAGGCCGTGTCGGAACGAAGTCCTGCCACGATGCCTAGCTGGAACCCGACTTGAGGAACCTTTTGGGAACAAAGTGACCCTCAGACTTTCACGTGGGCTTACTGGCTTTTGCAGAGGTTAATGAACTGGGGGACACTGTAGAGGCACGAGTCCTACCTGGGTGGCTTATGGGGTTTAGTGAAGCTGGGAGGATGGAGCTTAGGAGACGGTGTGACCACAGCTCGCAGGCTTGAGGAGGAAGGCTACGTGCGTATTAGAGAATGTGACATGCTGTATAAACCGCAGCGCCGCCGCCCTGCTGGCAGCATTGTGAACTACAGCATTACTCAGGATAATACGCTCTGTCTTTTATCTGGGATCGTTCACCTGAGGTTTTCTTTTTCTCGGATGGAGGGTTTGTCAATGAGGAATAATTATTCATGTTTTCCTGCTTGATTTATTGTGTTTTGTGTAGGGCGTCTCAGCTGGTACAAATTGAATAATTCTCAAGCTTGGCTTCGAAAAGCCACGCATCAATCAAATGGCGTCGGGGAGCAATCTGCCCCGCGCAGGGATTGATGGAGTGGTCTATCAGCATGACCACATAAATATCCTAGAACCAAATCTGTTTCTCTTTTGGATGCAATTTTTGAAGTCGACCTGACATGTTTCAAGGGTGCGAAGAAAGTTATGAAATCAGGAAATAACAAAGCGGTATGCAACGTTTAGCATGTTGGTGGGCAGGGACATGTAAAGAGGGTAGCCACCGGAGCGCTGACCCTAGCTGAAAGCTGATTGGTCCATGTAGTGTCCCTTCCCTGTCACTCACTAATTCAAGACATATGATTGGCTAATGATACAGTTGGCTCCCCACTTTAAAAAATTCTGGAGTCACTCCTCCGGGTGGGGGAAGAGTAGGTGGTTAAGGGCATGGCCTAGTAACTTCAAAGCTGTAAAGTTCCCTTGAGCAAAATACAAAGCTGTACCAACGGGCATAACAGACAAGTAACTTTGGATAAAAGTGAGTTCAAGCGAAGTTTGCTCTAAGTCATAAATCCTATTCACTTTGGAGCGACGACCTTCCCAACTGCATTAACATTTAAACTTTCATGGAACACTAATACTTAAGCAATTTAAAGGGAGCCTTTCCACATCCGCCAGACTTGCACAATTTCAGCCGAAAACTGAGATTTCTTAAATTTTCAGTTCGACCGGCTTTAAAGAATCCAGTAATTGCCCCTAACCACCCCCACCCCACCCCGCCCCCCACAGAAGGGGG
>JAODKM010000038.1:9938875-9951444 GCA_026780845.1 Petrocephalus sullivani
AGAGTGCCAGTGCGTCACCTGCAGTTACCCAAGCATGATCTCGAGCTCTGATCCTGACAGAGTGCCAGTGCGTCACCTGCAGTTACCCAAGCATGATCTCGAGCTCTGATCCTGACAGAGTGCCAGTGCGTCACCAGCAGTTCCCCAAGCATGATCTCGAACTCTGATCCTGAGGTTCTTTCTTTCGTAAGATCAACTTCGATGCTGAAGGTGGGCAAAAACGTCCCTGCTTCTGAAGCTCCTGTAAATGTTCTACCTGGTTCCTCATGGCTTTCCTAGCTCCTCCTGTGGACAGGCTTTCACCCGCGCTGCCGCCTTCGCCGCAGTCCCTCTTGCCTGCTGGGGCCTTTCGTCCATCTCTGGAGACCCCCCTCCACCCCGAAAGCCTCCTTCAGCTTACCTGCTCATCACAGGCGTCCACCGGCGGGGTCCTGGCCATCTTCTGGCATGTAAAGCCTGCCCTGGCCCGTCTGTACTTCCTACATGACATCCGGCTCCATCACCACCAGAGAGGTGGCATTCCACATTCACAAAGCCAGTGCTGATTGCTAAGTTTGGTCTGTCTGGGTCCTTCCGGCTCAGGGATGCTGTCTGAGGTGTGCTAAGCCAACAAGCCCCATGTGGCCATTTCAGGCCAAGTCCGGTCTGGTCTTGTCCCAGCCACCAGACCTGGAGTCGTACATGAAAATATAAGATCATATATGAATCATATATGAAAGGGGCCATGTATGCAAAGTAGTACTCACTTACGAACCAGAAGGTTTTTCCTGTATGGGTGGTCTGTTTCCCACTCACCCTATTTTGAACAGGTTAATCTACATTTTCATATCTAGCTACTTCCCTCTGCACAAAAGTACACAAACCCCTCCACCAGGCTAAGGTCATAATCTGCGTTCGTAGTAGACAGAAAAATAGAATTGATTCTGTACTGCGTTACCTTAATTTGTGTTTTCGCTGCATTTTTATGGCTCAGTTCTATTGCCTCAATTTTATTCAGTAAATGTCTTTGTATGCTTGTAGCTAAATAGTGCTATAAAAATAAAGGTGTTAGTCAGAAGAAAGGGAGGAAGAAGTGACTAACCCAGTATGTTCTACTTGACCATAAGCGCAAAGCCTTAAACAAGTAGATGGTTACATAGTACTGTATGACTTAGTAAACACTGATCCATTGCTGTTAGGCGCCCAGGTCCTGTACGGAGGCTGCTTCGTAGCCAGTACCTGAAGACTGGGCTCCAGTCTGTCACTGTACATTACTGGCGAGTGTTACACTGCTGGCTGTGTGTGACCATGCCCCGTAACACTGGGCGTCTCTGCCGTAAAACCCTGCTGTCGAGTTGAAACTACTGACCAGCTGGGCTCCCTGACGATCAAAATACACGCGGCAGAGGGACGTTAATATGCGGTGTGAAGGCAGCTAGTGCAGTAGCAGGTGAGAGAGCCCCGGAAGTGCGGGAGAAGGCCCAGCACCTCCATTACGGCTGCATTTAATCCTCTTTGTTTTACTGAACATTTAATGGTGGGGACTTTGCCTCCGCCTCTCATTCTCGGCCCTGGCTTCCTGTCCCCTGGCGAGTCCGCGCCACGCGCGCCAAGATAAAACCTGTAGACTCTCGTACTGGCTGGAATTTGCGTAGAAATAAAAATGTAGAAATGGCTTAACTGGGAAATGTATGGAAACATCTCTTTGAAGCTGTTCTTTAAGGGCCTCTTATCTCGGGAAACACATTATGCTATTTGCTGACTGATTGTCTGTCAGGGAATGTGACTCTTACTAGCGGCAGTCTGAACGGGGCACTGATTTTATTTATTTATTTGTAGCGCGAAGGGCCGCTTGACGGCATACGCCAAGGAAATAAATTAAGGATAGCTTTCAGTGACATTGACAGTGGTTATCATATTCGCAGAAAGCCGCGGCCAAATGAAGCCAATCCCCTTGAGAAATTCAACAAATGTCACACCCCCCCTCCCCCCATCCCATAGAGCCCAGCGATGTTCTGGCGCCCCCTGCTTGTGGATCCTTAGAGAACTGCAGTCTGACAGCGAGGGACTGCGCCTACGGATTTCTGCCGGATGTGAATGGCTGTCACACCTGCCGCTGCCAGACACGTGAGGAAAAACCCACAGTCACTCTGTATATTGTTTTGTTCACTGCCGTTTCCTAGACAATCTACGAGGCACGGGCTCAAGGGACCGTCTGCCTTTTTAGCGCTTATTTTTTAATTACTGCTTTTTAGACGTGTGCTTTTGTTTCTGCTCCCTCTATGGGACAGAAACCCCGATTTTTTGTTGAATTTATGTTCAAGTTTAAACCCAGAAGACACTTGTGGACAGCGGGACAATATTACTGTTGATTTTAATATATAAATACTTTGGCATTTTAAATCATAATGATGGTTGGCTGGAAGACGGACCCCGCTGAGGAAATTTTGTGCCATTTTTCCCGCGTCTAGGAACCTTTATGAAGCTGAAAGCCTGAGTTCCCTTAACTACTAGCAGTAGAGAGACAAAGGGATCGGGCTGAATACATTTTAACTTATAAACAAAAAAATTATTCAGCAACTGGGGCCGTGCATGTTAGCTGTTTTTATATAATCCCCTCCAAAACAACAATTGTTCATAGAATTGATTTAATTAATATTATTCAATAGAAATGTGGCATAGTGGTTCAGTAGGTAGTGCTGCAGCCTTCCAGCTCCATGGGGCCTGGAGTCTCAGCCCCCATCTGTGTGTGTGTGTGTGTGTGTGTGTGGTGGTGGTGGTGGTGGGGGGGGGTCACGTATATATTTCAAATGTACCCACAATGTGTTAAAAACCTTTTATTGTGTGGGACCATTTGTCCTGTGGGGCCATTTGTTTTCAGTCCACACAAGATTTTTTTTTAAAAATCTGTGACTCAAAAGTCTTGTATTTTTTTTGGTTATTTATGGTTAAGGTTAGGGCTGGGTAGGAGTTAAGGTTGTTGTGATTGGGATTAGGGTTTTTCCGATAGAAATGAATGGAAGGTCCCCATTTAGATAGGTACACGAGTCTGTGTGTGTGTGCGTGTCTTGGGTCTATGTCCTCCGTGGTTGATTGTCCAGTGTCTCCCCTGCATTTTGCCCTGCGTTTCGTGGAATAGGATGAATCTTTAAGTATAAACATAGAGAATACAATGTGCAAATCCCAGATGTATATTTCAAAAGGTGCTGGTTCAGGCATTTCAGTGCCTGCTTCCCACACTTAGCGTCCCGTCTGTCTTGTGCCCCCGTGTCCTGCCAGGGAAGGAGCTGTGCAGGGGAATGATGCCTGGCTGCGCCCTGACGTGCCCCTTCGGCCTGCAGACCGGAGCCGGTGGCTGCCCGGTGTGCCGCTGCCGGTCGCCGCGCAGGAAGTGTCGGCTGACAGCCTGCGGCCAGCGTTGCCCGCACGGCTTCCAGTGAGAGCCTCTCTCGGTTTCTGTCCGCCACTTTCTGGCACTCTGCTGCAGGGGATAGCTGGGTATCTGCTCCCACCACACTGCCAAAGGCCAAATAACTATTTTTTTTTTATTCTTCCAAGCGCTGGCTGAGAATCACTTGATGCTGAGATCACTAATTAGTCGAAGTCGTTGACACACTTCATTACACGTTAAATTGTATATAAAAATTTTTTTTTTTCCTAGGCAATTAACAATTCCTATACAGTTTGCCTCTGAAATATCAAGGCACATGAAAACAGCATCCAGTGGCAGTTCCCAGTGGTGAAGTTCCCAAATCTAACAATCCCCCTGAAGAAGTCCTGGCCAGATGGTCCCACTTCATTTTAGGAAGCAGAGACTCTCGATATAAACCACTGACCATCAGTCAAAATACTGCTGGAACCGTATAGGGGAAAAAAAACCCGTAAAAGCACCTGGTGTTCCCCCCCCCCCCCCTCTTAATTCCCCCGAACGAATGATTTTCATTGCATTCATTCTACGAAAGGTTGCGCTCGGGTCCAGGTGCGCCGTGCTCACTTGAATAATTCATGGCTTTGACGCCTTCTCTCCTCCACCTGGTCTATTGATATTCAGCATGAAAAAAAAAAACCCTCCTGATGGCTCATCGTATCAGTGTGGCGTGTTGTGTGCGGTCCCTTTATTTCGGCGCTAAGACCCAGATCAGAGAGGCACGGGAACTGCTTCACAGAGGCTGTGTCATCACAGAGCCGGGCCACTCTGCCGGCGATCGAACGCTCGACCCCGCCCCCCCCCGTGGCGTTTCACGGCCTCCGACCGCTCCTTGCTGCTGTGTGGCTATCTGCCGTAGCTTTGTGGTAAGCAGACAACTTTAAAATGAAAGGGTTTCCAAACAGAGTACTTTGCTGGACCCTAAAAATAGGTCATTTTGGTCATTCTGTAGTCAAAGCGATGAATCTTGTAGCACAATTAGATTTTCTGAAAACTAAGGAAAGACAAAAATGGCACAAACAGTCAGCCTCTCGTTAGTACTCCGTCCTCCGGTAGTGTTTGGTGCCCTGGGCACTGCCACAAGGTCAAACCCGCCTCTGTTTTGTTCAGAATTCAATAGCAAACACCACCACGCAGTAGATTGCATTTCTTGGTTGCTGCAGCTTTCCGTTAGAAGCTTTACGAGCTGACAGAGTGCCCTCCAAGGCTGGATTCTCGAATCTTGCCAGGTGGGTGCATGTATCGTCTGCATGTGCTCATCACACATTCCTATAGGTTTATAGGTGCGCGCTCAATGACAGATTAGCATCCCAGCCAGTCCCTCGTCTTGCACGATGCACTTATTTGGATAGGGCCCAAGCTCCCTGTGACCCTGTATTGGATTAGCTGGATATATGGAAGGATAGAGTGTTCATACTGCTTATTAGATAAGAACTCAGTTCTGTGTAGAGGTGGGTAATCCAGGTCCAAAGTGTAAAAAATCCAGAGCAGGATTTTGTTTCAACCAATTTCATTGAGCACTCTGTGACTGAGACTCTTAATGCTCAAATGGTTGGTTGAAACAAAATCCTGGTCTGGATTTTTAACTCTTTGGACCTGAATTACCCAACTCTGGTTCTGAGACATATGTACCTTTCATTGATCATCTCCAATCATAAGTATCTAATGGCCAATGTTAATCTTCTCACATGTCTTCGCTTGATGAAACCGTTGCTAAGATGCTGGTACGCTCTGTCTGCTCCCCCTGTGTCTCCGCTGCACGTCACATGACCGGCCATGCAGGACAAACAGACACGGGTGCCATGTATGTCGCTGTAAGACGTGTCCCGAGGTGACTTGCGACAAGGGCTGCCCAGGTGTCCTCCGACTCAGTGACCAGGGTTGCCCCGTCTGCCGGTGTAGAGGTGAGCCCTCCATCTCCCGGTGAACTTTACGGCACTTTTGCCTACTTTTCAGATTCCAAGCGCACTGGAATTCCTACGCCTAGCTTGCCGGTAACCTCAGAGCGGTCTCAGTCGTTTTCTGCTGACTTATCCATTAAATGTAATCTTTTGTATCATTTTCATCTAAATGCCAGACTGTCCACGCCCATCAGATGCTATCTGGCAAGAAGATGTAAAATGTTTTTAAAGGTCAATTTAAATAGAAGGGCTTTGGTCTGCACTTTGTCCTGCTTCAGGCCTGCCTCACGCTTCTGAATCCTGGGTTCCCAGCCTCCCAGGGGTGCCACACTATTACCTTGCGATTTTACTTCAGCACTCAGAATAAGTGCCGGGCTGCTCCTGAGCATTATAATGTATTCATTTGCCAGACGCTGGCAGGACAGCACTGGCCTGTTTTATGGGTCACATCCTCTGGCCCACTTAACGTACAGACATTAATGATGCAATATGAGAAGGCAGCTCCTTCTTCCGTTTTCGTTCTTATTTCCGTAAGGATGCGTTGATTCTGGGGCCGACCGTGGAATGTGTCAGGGAAAAGGACAGGCTGTTTTCAGGCACCATTTCTGTATGTAATTGTTAGGGAGGGTTAGGCTCAGATCAGATACTTTCCCTTAGATAACATGTCCTTGGCAGAATGTGTGAATGTGTGAAAGTGTCCCTGTCCTGCTCTCTGTCCTTTCTCCCACTCTTCTTTCACCTCTTACCCTCCTCCTCGCTCCGGTTCACCCTCCACCTCCTATCCTGCTCCTCTCTCCAGTTCCTCCTCCACCTCCTATCCTGCTCCTCTCTCCAGTTCACCCTCCACCTCCTATCTTGCTCCTCTCTCCGGTTCACCCTCCACCTCCTATCCTGCTCCCCTCTCCAGTTCCTCCTCCGCCTCTTATCCTGCTCCTCTCTCCGGTTTGCCCTCCTCCTCCTATCTTGTTCCTTTTTCTAGTTCCTCCTCCACCTCCTATCCTACTCCTCTCCATGGTTCCTCCTCCACCTCCTATCTTGCTCCTCTCTCCATTTCCTCCTCAGTCTCTTATCCTGCTCCACTCTCCAGTTCCTCCTCGGCCTCCTACCCTGCTCCTCTCTCCAATTCCTCCTCCGCCTCTTATCCTGCTCCTCTCTCCACTTCCCCCTCTGCCTCTTACCCTGCTCCTCTCTCTAGTTCGCCCTCCTCCTTCTATCTTGCTCCTCTCTCCAGTTCCTCTTCTGCCTCGTACCCTGGTCCTCTCTCCATTTCCCCCTCTGCCTCTAACCCTGCTCCTCTCTCCAGTTCCTCCTCCACCTCCCATCTTGCTCCTCTCTCCAGTTCCTCCTCGGCCTCCTACCCTGCTCCTCTCTCCAGGTCCTCCTCGGCCTCCTACCCTGCTCCTCTCTCCAGTTCCTCCTCGGCCTCCTACCCTGCTCCTTTCTCCAGGTCCTACTCTGCCTCCTACCCTGCTCCTCCTAGAGCTACTCCTCTATTTCTTAACCATCTCTTATCCTGCTCTCTTTTCTTGACCTGCTCCTCTTTCTGGCTCCTCCTCCACCGCTCATGCAGCTTCTCTCTCCTCTTCTCCTGCTTCACACCCTGGCCCCCTCTCTTCTCATGGGACCCGCTCAGACCCCAGCACGGCTGCCCCCCTGTCCCCGGCGGAGGTGGGCCTGTGTCTGTCAGAGGATGGCCGTCGGCACGGTGAAGGCGAGACCTGGCATGACGGCTGCAGGGACTGCTACTGCCATGAGGGCCAGGAGATGTGCTCCCTGATCTCCTGCACCGCGCTGGCCTGCCCCAGTCCCACCCTTCAGCCGGGCCACTGCTGCCCTTCCTGCCCAGGTGAGGCTTTTCCTGCAGAAGGGAAGCAGGATGTGAGACTCATCCGGCACACAGTCAGGAGCCCTGTAATTAATCACATTTCTTTCCCAGCCTGAATTTGGGTGGGGTGGTCATTCTGTGAAGCTGAAGTTACATCACATCACTTTCCGCAGAAGCTCATGAATGGATGGGACAAAGTTGTGCTGCATTTGAATTGGCCACATTATTGTGATAATCTGTTTTTCTCATGTCCCTCTTAAGGTGGCCTGCAGACCGAGCAGGTGTCCCCCACACCACAGCTGAGGATCTTGCCAGTGTGCCTCGGCTTAGACGGGGAGTACTTTGCAGAGGGGAAGACCTGGAGCATCGACTCCTGCACCCAGTGCACCTGCCTCCGTGCTCAGGTGTTGTGTGAGACCAAGGTGTGCCCGCCCCTTTTGTGCCAGCGACCAATCAGGACTCAGGATTCCTGTTGTCCACAGTGCCCAGGTAGGCATGCCCTCTAGCTCTCTGCCGCACACTGAAGACATTCTTATTCATTTATGAGAGCTAACACAACAACACCGAGGATGGCTCTGGGCAGGAACCGGGCACAGGCGGGGCCAACAGGGCAGTCTGAAAGATGAAAACAAAAAGCAGAGCTGTGTTGCCAAGAGGGAGAAAGAGGATATGAAAGATTTAAATGGAGGTGGAGTCAGGAGGGCTGCTGATTAAATGAATGAATGAATGAATGAATGATAAATGAGTGTCGGGATCCCAGCAGAATTATGAAGATAGAAAGGAACAAAAAACAAGACTATAAAGGAACAAGGGACAGTTGGAGTGAATCAGCAGAATGACCCCCCCCCAACCCCGCCACAATAACATGCTGGTCACATGTACTTCCTCCACCAATCAGAGCCCCACAGTGTCTAACACCATTCACACGACTTCCCGTTGCTGTGTTGCCAGGTGACCCTCTACCAGCTCCGCCCCCCAGCAACAGTAGCTGCAGGGATGAGCAGGGGGGCGTGTACTTCGCGGGAGAGTCCTGGAGGCCCGAGCCCTGTTCGAGCTGCACCTGTGTCGAAGGCGCCATCAAATGCCTGGCAGAGTCCTGCCCGTCGGTCTCCTGCACGGACCCCGTGCTGCTCAAGGGCCAGTGCTGCCCCTACTGCCTGGGTGAGCTGCAGACAGGGCAGGGAGTGGCCTCCTGGGCAGATTAGGGCTAACCTTGCCATCAATTGGGGAAAGAGTCACGCAAGGGTCATGCAAACACAGACAGTGCCCACCTTCCTGTCATTTAATACAAGCCTGCTGGCTTCTGCACTCCACATAACTGCCAGGAGAAAAGCAGGCTGTCTCTTTAACAAGCCAGCGAGGCCCCAACAGGCACGTTTCCCATTTTAAAGAAGTGATTAATGCATATATGCAGCTGGGTAGTTCAACAAAGCAGTTAAGTACCTTAAGTAAAGGTACAAAAGCAGACCTTTGAGAGTTTTAATCTGCTTGTCTCGAGTCGGAAACTCCTTTAAAGTAAGGACAGGTGAGGCGTGTGTGTGTGTGTGTGTGTGTGTGTGTGCGCTGAGGGCCGCTCCTTACACGGACAGGTGACATCGGCAGGAAGGCAGTGTGTCACTACGGCGGGGCCGCCTACGCCGACGAGCAGCGCTGGCACGTGGACGACTGCACACGCTGCTACTGCCTCCAGGGACAGACGCTCTGCTCCACCGTTAGCTGCCCCGCCCTGCCCTGCCACCAGGGGGCCCGCCTGGGGGGGCGCTGCTGCCCCCTGTGTTCAGGTGAAGCGTTACAGCTGGCAAACCGGCATAAATATAAGTTTAATACCTGAAAAAATCCCCGAGGCTAAACTGGCCTTCATAATTGCCAATGAGTGGCGGTATTCAGTGAAAAGCCCCCTCGGCTTAAGTGCAGTGGGGCACTTAATGTATGATGTGTGCAGTGAGGCACTTTATGTATGATGTATGCAGTGAGGCGCTTTGTGAATGACGTGTGCAGTGGGGCACTTTGTGAATGACGTGTGCAGTGGGGCACTTTGTGTATGACGTGTGCAGTGAGACACTTTGTGTATGATGTGTGCAGTGGGGCACTTTGTGTATGATGTGTGCAGTGGGGCACTTTGTGAATGACGTGTGCAGTGGGGCACTTTGTGTATGATGTGTGCAGTGAGACACTTTGTGTATGATGTGTGCAGTGAGACACTTTGTATATAATGTGTACAGTGAGGCACTTTGTGTATGATGTGTGCAGTGAGACACTTTGTGTATGATGTGTGCAGTGAGACACTTTGTATATAATGTGTACAGTGAGGCACTTTGTGTATGATGTGTGCAGTGAGACACTTTGTGAATGACGTGTGCAGTGAGGCACTTTGTGTATGATGTGTGCAGTGAGGCACTTTGTGAATGACGTGTGCAGTGAGACACTTTGCATATAATGTGTACAGTGAGGCACTTTGTGTATGGACCTTTGTCCCCCTTCAGACGTGAGTCTTCCAGCAAGCGAGTCCAGAGCTACGGAAGTGCGACTATCAGGGATCGGGGATGGCCTGATAAAACACAATGCCCCAGGGGGCACCCTCATGCTACCTCTCAATGGTAAGGAACAACCTTCTCCTCTTCTTCCTCCTTTCCCCTCGGTGTTGTCATATGTATAAGTGCTCCATACCGCATCTGTGGTGGTTCATTACAGGAGAGTATGGTAGCCAGCAGCACTTGGAGAGCAAGATTCCAGGGGCCGGAGAGAATAGGAATTTCAGCTCGGCGGCCTGGATTGCATTACCCATCCTGATGGTATTTACCACCATCGCCACCCTTCTGGTCATCAATAGAAAAAGGAGACCGATCGACATTCCTTGCTTTTACAGAAACACACAGGTAAATACCTGCGACTTGCAGCCAGCATGGTGGCTCTGTTGCTTCCCACCTTCAGGGCTTAAATGCTACCTGTGCCCTACATGTAAGGAGTTTACGTGACCTCTCTGTGATGTGTGGGCTTACACCTGCAGCCTGCGGACATTCGTTTAGGCTCGCTTACTTACGTGTGAAAACAGTGATATTTAAGTAGTAATGCTGGTCATTTAGGTAAAACACTTGACTCAGAAAATCTACAAATAAATGCAAGTAAATTCTATCAACATACAATGAAGCAAAAAGGTATTTATACAGTGTAAAGTTGTCAGCAGTCTACAGAAATGTGCATTGTTCGACAAGTTTTTTATAGTCTTATAATTCTCTACCCTTTAATGTTTACATACAACTATTATTCCTCATTAGGCTCACTAGAACCTATCCCACACAGCACAAAGCTGGGGTACATGCCAGTCTATCTCAGGACACAGACATAGGCTATGGGCAATTTAGGGATTCAAATATTCTTACAGCATGACTTCGGAGGCAAGATTCAAACCCCCAGTGTATGAGGCAACACCGCTACCCAGCAAGCCGCCATACCACCTATGCTTACATGGTCCTTATATTTATTATTTAGTTTGCGTTCTCGTGTGTTTTCATTGCATACGGGACTAAAATTTGTGTTTCTGTTGTACGACAGTGTGTTCTATGACAAAATCAATCGATTTTGCAATTGGGTTTAATAAATACGTCAGTGAGCATGATGCTAAGTATAACAATAACAAAAGTAATATTGTTCCCATGCCTGTCTCCCTGTCGCACGTGCGTCACTTACCACGATGGCTGACAATCTAGGTAATGTGGACGCACTGCCGCGAGGATCTCCAGACGGACCCTTATCGCCCCCTCCGCCCTGCTGACTTTAACTCGAGAGAGAGCGGCGCACGTGAAGTTCTCAGGCAGGTCAACGTTCAAGATGATGGCTTCTATCAGACCGTGTGATCGGGCTGGCAGCGAGAGGCCTAATGTGCCGAATAACTCTAGCATCGAAAATAAAATAACGAAAAAGTTACACTCGGAGACAGGGGACCATGCACGCAGCTGAAAAAGATAACGGGTAACTGTTCACTACGTGACAAATGACAGATGAACATAAGTCTCGTGAAGGTGACTCGGGGGACACGGAACCGGATGGAATCTTCTCATTTATTTTGTTCTGGGATGTATGACGTTGATCCGGCTACTCCGAGATTGCAGACGTGCTTCAAAACATATGCATTCCTGCTCCCATTAATCTGTATGGATAAGGTAAAGCCTAGGATGTCTTCAAAGACAGGGCTACCAAAGGTCTGGAATCTGAAGCAGTCAGGGTGCTCTACCCAGCGTGTCTTACAGCAGTAAACATTATGCTGTTTATGGTGGCACTATGTTCACTGGCACGTATGATCGTTTATTCCTGAAGGTGTCCTTGGTCTGCTCTCTCTGTCATCTCTCCTACTCTTCCATCATCTTTTACCCTCATCCTCTCTCCAGGTCCTCCTCTTCCTCCTATCCCGCTCCTCTCCAGGTCCTCCTCTACCCCCTATCCTGCTCCTCTCCAGGTCCTCCTCTACCCCCGATCCCACTCCTCTCCAGGTCCTCCTCTACCCCCTATCCTGTTCCTCTCCAGGTCCTCCTCTATCCCCTATCCCGCTCCTCTCCAGGTCCTCCTCTACCCCCTATCTCGCTCCTCTCCAGGTCCTCTTCTACCCCCTATCCCGCTCCTCTCCAGGTCCTCCTCTACCCCCTATCCCGCTCCTCTCCATGTCCTCCTCCACCTCCTATACTAATGGTTCGGTTGCAGTTGTGTCTATTTAAAGTTCAGCAAAAAATTTCAGTAAGGTTTTAATTATATTTTAGCTGTAATAAGTAACTGCAACTAAACTTGTTTAACTTCTGATTGTTGATCGCTTTACCCTAGCCAACCAACTTACCCATTTTATACAGGTCGATATTTTACTGGTGTAATTCCAGTTAAGCAAGCTACCATACCGAGGGGAATGTAACAGGACGCCTACCTTTTTACATGCTATCGTTGCCAGTCGGCACAACGTCAGTGTTTAAAGTAATTTAGTTTGACCACGCCAGTCATTAATTGCAAGTTTTCACAATGATTTTTCTTCTATTTAATAACACGTGCATCATTTTTAATAGGGTTTATCAGTCTTTAGATAAATACAAACATGCCTTTGAGAAATGCACACTTTTACTATGCCCTACATTTATATCACATTACCAAACTGTCGATTTTCTATAAATGTTTGTCAGATTTTTATTTATGTATTTATTTTTGGTCATAATATTGAGTGTGTCGTTATTTCAATCCTAACACTCGTGGTCCAATACGCACCCCAGAGGAACAACACAGACAAGAAATATGCAATAATTTAGGTTCAGAAATAATTATTGGATATAATGGTAATTATTGCTTTACGTTGTAATTTTCCATGACTGGAAAATGAATAGGAATTTCATAGTAATATTTTACAGGTGTCCTCCGTGACAAGTATGAATAATCATGTTAAGACAGCAGATAATATCAGAGG